>JAJONR010002062.1:0-92549 GCA_029582245.1 Solanum etuberosum
TAATGCATGGATGAGACCCCATAATCTCACCCATACTAAGTACAACTTTTAGGCCGTCATAATCATACTTACCATCTTTTGATCTCATCCTTAGCTTAATTCTCATAGACAAGGGAACCTTCATCTTTAGTCAAACATATCAAGGAAGGAAACTATATCAACAATCCAAGCTAAGCATACATCATATAAGAGAAACACTTCATAAGTAGCTTCAAGTCATACTTGTGCAATGCATCGGTAAGACCCCATAATCTCACCCATACTAAGTACCACTTTAGGCCATCATACATACTTATCATAAACATACTTCTTGGTTGGGGACTAGTCCCTCTTTACTTAATGCCACTATTCATCAAAGGTACTTCTCTACTTATTACAAGGCAAGTCATCACACGTGAATGATTACTATTTATCAATTCAAAGCTACCAAGGAATAGCACCATAAAAGGCTAGACCATGCTACCATGGAAATCATACTATCATGGAAGTCCAAGCTATTCAAGGAAGGGTACTATTGCTCCATCCTCACTACCAATGAAATGGTTTGTCCTAACCAAGTCATGCTACCATGCAAGCATTCTATGATACTAGTTCAAGCTAACCTTTGGAAGGGTTTGATTCTTCAATCCAAGGCTACCATGAGATCTTATACTCAAGCTACCATGAAATGGTCTTGTCTTACAAATTGAAGCTATTCATGAAGGGATACTATGTCACTACTTCAAGCTACCTTAATTAACATACTACTATGATTTATTTTAAGTGAGCAAACCTTTCAACCTAGAATCATATTATGTGAGAAGACCTTTCACATTCATATTATCATGCATTCATACTTTTATTAGGTAGATCATGTGGGTAAAGGCCTTCCACAACAATTCTATCTATTAGTCTACCAATTTCATGCAAGCTAACTCATCATATTAGACTTCCTCTAAAATCCCTAACATACATCATTCATCATAGTATCTTTACTCTCAAAGCCCTATCAATAAACTTTCATGATACAAGTCCTACTCTCAAGGCAATACTTCTTACAATCATCATACATGCCTAGATCACAAGACATTCTAGTCACATGCTTCATTCTTAAGTGACTCTAATCATATCTCATCATAAAGGCTTGAAGCCATTATTTTCATCATGATTCAACATGTATACTTTTGATATAATTCAATTCATGTCTATATGCTTCTACTCTCAAGCAATTACTTCTCATATCATCAAACCTAGAAGATTATCTCTAACTCCTCAATTTCTTCTTTTTAAGGCATAAACCCACATTACTTCAACTTCATCAATAAGACTAGGGTTAGGCATAGAAAAAATGTAATTTCATCATAATAACATGATTCACTACTAATTCAATCATAAACAAGCAATATCCACTCAATTGGATCAACTTACAACATAACCCACAATATTGAAGAAATCCTAACTTGAATTGGAGAAATTCTTCATCGAATTGGGGAATTCTAGGGGGTTCCATGGATGAATAAACTATCATACCTTGATTACAAAGCCTACCAAGCTTGAAACAATGGAAACTTGACCTAGCTTGAACCCTCTTCTTCTTCTTCATCTTCACTTTCTAGAGAGAGAATATTTGAGAGGGAATTGGGTTATTTTTGGTGAGTTTAATTAATGACTAGGTTCAATGAATTTAGGGGTTTTAAGTCTTTATATAGGTGGTCTAAATGAGGTTAAAACGACACCACTTAATCCCACTTAAAACTGGAAAACCCCAAAATGCCCCTAACTAATTTTTTAAAACTGTCTCCAGGCCACCACCCACGGAACCATGTCCACGGGCCATGGATTGAACCACGTGGTGTGCTGGTGAACCGTGGTTGGTTTACAGGGGGCCTATTTTTGGGACCCTGACCCACGACGCCTTACCCACGGGTGTGGACCCCCCTACAAGGCTTGCGTCCAGTTGTGGGTCACTTCTTTTGGGGCAGATTCTAGGGTCCTCCTCAAGGGCCCTTGGTTGGTCCTTGAAGGGTTGGACCTTGGCGTTCTAACCCGAAACCCTTCATTTTAAGTACGGGGAGTTATTCACGACTCTAACCCTCACGACAATCTCTAGTTTAGCCTACTAGTTTTTGGAGTGTTACACCATATCTGCAAAACAACACAGAACGATCCTATATGATAGAAACAGGTTAACAAAATATCAAAGTATACAAATTGCAGAAAAACTCACAGACTAGTTCGGCGTGTCGCCGAACCTATTCGGCGAGCCAAATCGGGCGCTCTGAAAGTTACAGAATAAAATTGCTCAGATATCAGCATAAGTCGTTGAGATACAGGGCCTTTCGGTGATTCACCGACACCATTCGGTGAACTAGAAGTAGCTCACCGAATGTTATAGAATATTTAACTAAAATTGGGGTTGACAAAGGGCGATCAAAAATACCTTCGGTGAGTCACCGAGTGAACTCGGTGAGCTGAGGCATATCACCAAATGTTACATAATAAAACCATCAAAAATGAAAAAAAAAATGCGATCGAGGGGTCACTTGGCGAACCGCCAAGCTATTCTGTGAGCTCGACTAAGCTCGCTAACTGGTCTCTCGTGCCAGTTTTTTACCCCGACCTTCAATTTTCAACCCACAAACCACGATAATGAAATTTTAGCACTATTCTATGCAATTAAGCCCAGACCCATATCAATAATAACCTCGGGGTACTCAGACTTCCCCCGATTTATTTGAAATTAACCAATCAACGTCTTTTTCCTTAAGAATGATGTCACCTACTGTATCATTGGGAAAAAATTGTCGATCGGTACAATTTGGGTTACTCAGACTTCACCCACACAACACCCAACATACAAACAATACACACCCACAATTTCAATCAAATTACACACGGAAATCAACAATTATGGGCTAAACACAAACATAAACATGATATGACAACGATCCTCACTTAAAAATCAATCAAATTCATAACATTATGCAATAAATCAAACCATATTACGAGCATGCATCAGAAACTACCAAAAATAGAGATAAATTTGGGACACCAACCTCAAGAGCAGATGGAAACAAACGCTAGGCTGGCAAATACAGAAGCAAAAATGCAAAATCCCCCCGAGCAATCGATCCCCACACAAAAGTAACGAGCAAAATATGATCTAAATATGAAGTGCAAGAGTGCAAGAGTCAAAAATGTGAAATGAAAGGGAATTTTGAATTTAAGACAGTTGAGGCCCTTTTTGACCCTTCAGTTTGCGCCCCAGTCGGCGATATTAACTTATGTCGCCGACCATTCATCAATGCGCCGAATGGTGCTTTTGCCCGCCGAAGGTTACAGAACTCCAGCCATTTAGTTGGTAAAAAAGGCGGTCCAGATCATGCTCGCCAACCTGTTTGGCGACTCGCTGAACGGTACCTGAGCTCGCCTAATGCCTCTTCTCCCAAAATTTTAATTTTTCAACCTGCACATCTAACACCCGTTATTCAAACAACAACATTAAAAACTAAAAACTTGGGTTGCCTCCCAATAAGCACCTTATTTAACGGCGTGGCACGATTAAGACATACTTTTATGCTTGATTCTTTGGGTTGACCATGGTATCACTCGGTAATCCTCCTTTTGGTCTTGGGTGTAAATGAGTCGAGATTTGATCCATTTGTGTTTCCATCTACTTAATGGATACCGAATGTGAGGTAACTGTTTGGTTCAGAGATGAGACATCATCTTTCATTTCCTTTAACACCTTGTCTGATCCTTCCACTTTGTTGAGAATGCATGCAAGCATATCTTCGGTGCAAATTTTTGTAGGATCAACCCTTTGCTCTTGTGGCTTTTGACACTCATGGGGAGGTATATATCATTCTTTGTCACTGTCCCTCTCTCTCCAATTCATACCACGATCACACCATTCCCTATCTCGGTCTCTCCAACCGTCATCGCGATCCCCATTCCAACCTTGGTTCCCGCCCCACCTTGGATAGTTTGGATGGAAACCAGCTGCTTGATTTGCCAAGAAACGCACTTCTTCATTGTACATAGCTTCAAAGTGTGCTTCATCAGGGTTCAGCCCACTAACTCCCACCACATTCATAGCCTTAGAACCACTTCCCATGACATGTTTCGTCAATAGGTCCATTTGGGTTATCATCTTGGCCATGTTTTCATCCCGCTCTTGGTTCTTTTCAATTTTTCCTTTGTCATCTCGAAGTTCAAGGGAGACACTTGATCTTCTTTAGTTTACCAAACACAGTTGATTTTTTTCATCTCATCAAGAGGTGTAGATGCTATGTCAAACGGTTGTTGCATGATTCCTCCTCGAATAAGCTGGTCTGCCACACCCTTGTTGACTGAGTTGAGCTTCGATAGAAGTATTGTAATAACACATTATTTTGGAGTCCATGAGTTGGACCTCAACCATGTCTCATGAATAGCTTCACCATCCACTCGCTTAAAGTTCTGAATATTGTCACTCAACTTCACCATCTTCGAGTGAGGGAAAAACCTTACATAAAACACATCAGTGAGCTCCTCCCAAGAAGTGATTGATTCCCTCGGTATATCAGCCAACCACTTTGTTGCCTCCCCCATTAGAGAAAAGGGAAACAAACAAAGTCGGACCGACTCCTGAGAGATGTTCTTGAAAGAAAATGGCCCACACACATCCACAAAGTTTTGGATGTGGTCATGAGGATCCTCAGAAGAAAGACCCCCAAAGAGACCTTTCATTTGCAACAACTGCAACATAGTGCTAGTCACATGAAACACCGCATTGCCCACAGTCGGAGGTAATCAAATAGCACCCGCACTTCCCAACTAATCTACATTAACATCGTGCAAGTTACCGATGTCATCATTATGCCAAAGTTGGATAGCATTGCTCTCTTTAACACTCATCTCTTCACCTGTTTAAGAGCAACCAACAACAAAACAAAAATAAGTTGATTCAACTACAACAAAATTAGATCACGACTAAACTTCACTAAAAGGTTTCTAAACACCACTCCCCGGCAGTGGCACCATTTTTGATAACGCTCAACTATACTTCATCTGATTCTAAGTGTAGGCGGTCTTAATCAAGTATAAATCCAACTAAGAGTTTGGATCGATCCCACAGGGAGTGATACGGTAAAGAATTTGATTATGAAGTGAAAGAAGTGTTCTAATCATTTGTAGAAGTAGACATTTTCAAAACAATTAAAGTAAATGGCATGGGGTTGACAATTAATGTCAATTGGGGGATTAGAGTGAGAAATTAAAAACTACTAACACACGGGAGTAAACAAGTAGAGAGGGATCCTTGGGAGTGTGATTGATTGAACTCCAATTTCACTATATGGTTGATTATTATCTACCAGAACTCATTGAATCTTAGTGGGTAGGCTAGGCCTTAGGTGTGACAGCTATTTATCAATCAACTATCATGAATCAAGCGAGTTCTCTAAAACCTCGACAAGCCCAACACCTGCAAACAGCCCAATACCTCAATCAATCTACTTTTTCAAGCTAGATTGGTAAGATTGAATTCATACCTACTTTTTCAAGCGAAATCCATAATAACCCAATCACTACAATCATCGATTAATAGTTTTAATTCTAAAACCTCTTTCTCAAGCAAGCTTAGAATGCTAGACTAGAATTGCATCTGCAGCTACAATTCATCAATTAAAACTCAACTATCAATTGAACCCACTTCTAATCAACATTAAAATCAGTAAATACTAACACCCATAAGCTAATTGCAACATTAAATCACATAATCACACCCCCCCAAAAATGGGAGTTTTAGCCAAACATCATAAAAAGCAAGAAAGTGTTACCAATTATGTAATACATCGCCTGGGTAACAAATCACAAGTCTTCAAATGCTCAAGTGAAAGCTAGATTTCAAAACCAACCATAAGTCCCTACTCAAAAATACCAAAAACAGTGTTTGGAATGTTTCAGATAAAAAACCCAGGATTATATTCTGAGGGAACTCATTTTCTTCTTTTTAAAATTCCATTTATACGTTCCAGATTTTCATCTTCGGGGCCACTCGATGAAATAAGTCGAGCTTCGCCAACTAGTTCGACGACTCGCCGAGTACTCCTTTACATCACCTTCTTGGCTTGGCTTTTCACCACTTCCCTTTTGTGACTTTATGCGATCAAAACTTCCATCGCCGATCTATTCGGCGTTTCACCGAAACACCAATCTCCTCGCTGAGTTGGCTTTATCCAAGGGCTGGTCTACTGGAATTTTTGGCGAGCTGAATGTCCACTCAAAAATTTGCCGAGTAGGTTTGGCGATTATCAGCCTTATTTTTCTTCAGCTTTTTCGCTCCTTTTTGCCTGGTAGTGTCCTTACCTTGCTCTTTTGCCTTCCTTGCTACAAATTAACATTTTAACATCAATTTAGAGCATAAAATAAGCATTGAGGACACTAAAACTCTGAATATTAAGCCCTAAATGAATCAAAATCCCCGACTCATCAGTTCTACACGCACGATCTTGGTTATGAGAACTTACAGAAAAGCTTCTGTGAATAGTAATAGTTATCCGACAGTGTTGTTAAAGGTTCTGCATCCTAGGTGTACTGTTTGTTGGGTGGTCACTTGATCTTATTCTTCTTTGGGTTAAATAAGTTTTATTTTCCCTTGATGAGTACATGGCGTCTAAAGATCAGATTTTTATAACTTAAACTCGTGAAAAGATTGTGTTGTGAAAAGGAAATTTTGATAAGATTTGTGATGGTTTGTGCATTATGAGTGTGTGGTGGTTGGTTAAAGTTCACTTCTTGTTGTAGCCGGTATCGATTAAGAAGGTTATCTTGGTTATCTGAGAAAAGATTTGTCATGATGGTTGTGTTATGGTCCAATGTGTTTTAGTTTAGATTGGGTTCATGGGTTAGTCTGTGGCTTGATAATCACTCTTGATTTGTAGTTCTTCCAAAGTTTGATTTGAAAGTTCAAGTTCTTAGTAGTTGATCTTGATAGAATGGTCTTAACGAGGAGCTCACTAGGAGAAATGAACAATGACTCTAGAAGGTCATAACTCAGGATTTTGGTAATATTGGCTATTCTTCCTTCTTGTTCCTTATGTTCGAGGACGAACATGATTTTTAGTGGTGGATAATGTAATGACCCGGAAGGTCATTTTTAAAAAAATTCATAAGAATTAATGTTTTACCCTTCTCGATAGTTATTCCGAGTCATTTCGATTAGTCGGTGAAGTTGGTTTGGAAATTTTGAACTATTCGATAACTACGGCTATTTAATTGATAGGTATTATTAAATAATTATTTTATTTAGTTAGTGATTAATGGGTCAAGCCCATAATTTACATAATATTGTATATCACTTGAGCCATATATGAAAATAAGTTAGTGGAGTTTAATATTTTTAGGTCATAATTCTTTTTAAAAAGAAAGAAAAGAAAAGAGGGAGCAGACAAAAGTAGTGATACAACATCACCACGTTAAGAATGAGCAGGTACTCGTTCTAAATTCTCTAAATCTTGATTACCCAAATCACATTTTATATAGAAGATCACATTAAAATAAAATGTATACATATGTAGGATATTGGAGAAATTATTATTAATGTATATTTGGTAATTTAAGTGGAAATTGAGGGACAAGAGTTGACGACAGAAGGTTGGAGACAATAGGGTGTTGCCAATGATTGTTTAGCCATTAATTTATAATGATTATCATTATAGGACTTAGGTTTGAAAAGAAAAAAGAAGGAATCAAATTGGATTCCTATTGCTGCTGCAAAGGCAGTTTATTCGAAAGTTATCAATTTTCTTGAAATTTCTTTTTGATTTTATTAGAATTATGTTTTTTTTTTTTGGAGGAATTAAGATTTAACTTTAGGCTTAAAACTTAGGAACATAATTATAGATTTAGGTAAATTTTTGGGTCTAGACTAAATACATAGAAATATGGGTGTTGTTAGTTTTGAAATCGTATTTTGTGATTATTTATTTGAATAGATTACATTTAGTTAGAAATCCAATGAAAGGGGAAGACTCAAGTCCCAGAGTGATTGTTCGACTATTTGAGGCAAGTGGATTTCTCAACCCTTGTTAAGTGTATAGAAACGTGTATTTCCTTGTGGTATGTGTTGGAGAGTAATGAGACTTGGTGATGGGTTGACTTGTCCATATTGAATAATTCTAATGATGAAAAATAGGTAATACGAGGCAATTTGATTAATTTTTGGTGTGTGATGTGTTGAAAATAGTTTGAAAGTCTTATTGATTCACTGTTGATGTTGTATCACGATTGTGTTGTTGTTAATTATGCATTGTTATGAAGATGGTCATCTCCTCATTATTTGTGTGAATATGTCATTTTCATTGTTTCTCAGAAATGATTGTGACAATTGTTATGTGAAGTGAGTAAAATTAAAAATTAAAGAGGATGTTTTATTTCGAGAGATGTGTCGCACGCCGCGACATATATTTTAATTCGAGGGACGTGTCACGCGCCGCGACATATATTATAATTCGAGAGACGTGTTGTACGCTGTGACATATTTTACTATCAAGGATCGTGTCGCACGCCACGATAGATGCATGGACAGATATATCCCCCATGGGTCCCGGAATGAGAGATAGCGGGTGTGTATTGGTAGGTCAGAGATACATCACGATACTTGACATGAGATTTCATTGCATTGTATATCTTTATCATTTATGAACTTGTGGATGCCTTTCTATGGAACTTGTGATTGGTGAATCTGATATTCTGTGTGGCAGATCTGTATTGTTGAAGTGATGTGGTAGAACTATGTGCTATGTAAATTGTGAATTATTAGGTTGGACTAGTTTTTATGCAGGTTGTAGTTGTGGAGGTTCGGTTGGGGTGTAAGGAGTACCCGTATTCTATTTCCTTAGCTTGTGTTTAGAAGTTTACTTACTGAGTACCGTGTGGTTTGATACTCACCCCTTGCTTCTACATTTTTGTAGGTTATGAGCCCACATCTTCGTGATACTTTCTATTCTCTTTTTTTTCGAGGCTTCCTGTGGAGATTTGTGAGGTAGTTGTTTGTCATCTCAGCAGACCTTCTTACTCCTATTTATGATCTTATTCTACTATAGTGACAACATCATTTGAGACTTGTGTTTTGTTTTCAAATCTATTGTAATACATTAGAGGCTTGTGCACGTGACAAATAGGTTTTGGGGATTTAGTTAAGTTGACTTATTATCCGTATTATTACTTGTTATTAAAATTTCAATTATAGCTTATTTTCGCACTGTATCGTAATGGTTGGGATTTAGGTTGACTTGTCTTGGTGGGATAAGACGAGTGCCATCACATCCATTTTTGGGTTGGATACACATACTTGTTTCTCAGGCATTATGTGCTTCATAGAATACTGATTACATGGTACATGTATACTCGTTAGAGGATATAAACCCAAAAGTCAATGATTCATAGCTTGTATATTGGTGACATTGTAAAATACTTGTCTATATATCGTATACCTTGTAGAATATAACTGTTTGTGTATTATACATTTTCTCAAAGATTTTTTTTAAATAATTAGTGTGTCAAAGTTTAATCACTCAAATAATGTATGATATATGATCAATCAGATGTAAATATATTTGTTTCAAAAATTACAATCTATGTCTAAAATATGTCACCAATTGGATAAAGCCTAATAGCTACATGTCAGGTGATCCATTAAAATTATCTACTTTAATGTTATTCATAGATTCTATGTTTCTAGAATTTTTATATCTAGATTAATTGCTTATATTCTATGTGTTTAATAGAAAATGTATTTATATGCTATAAGCTTCAAGAATATGCTAGCACATATTATGTACGATTCAAGGCTTATTTTTTTTATATGTTATTCATCTCACACATTATTCGATTATATGTCATATGTCTATGTAGCATAAATTTATTTTTATCATGATAAAAATATCACACTAGGCGAGTCTAGGCTAAGATGTTATGTGCTTCAAAATTAATGTGTTTATATGCTACATACTATGCACTTTAAAAGATAATATCACACTTGATTTAGGACCAATAGATTACCTGCGTAAACGTTACCTATTATAGAAAATACATAACTACATTTTATCATAACCACCTATCATAGGCTAATTTCTTGTATATGACACGCCTTATAAAAATATTTATTTATATGATACAAATCCAATAGTTCATGCATTTAAGTAATATATGTTTTTCAAAACTCATAAGATTAGAGCATTTATTTTAAATTGCTCGTTTAATACATGATTGATGAACTATAAGATATAAGTATTTTTGCTTGAAGGTATACTTATGTGTTGATTGTCTTTATGATTTAAGAATTACATGTTGTGATACCTTAGAAATATTTTTTGTATATACTATGTGTATTCTAAGTTGTCAATGATATAATATATATATATATTACATACCAAATACCTTTAGTGTAGATGTTCAACCCTTTAAGGATATAATGTCAACTTACAATATGCCCCATGACTTATGTATTTGAAGGACATAGAGTGCATGGGTACATATATAGGTATCACTTGGTAATGGATCAACTTTTAATTGAAATAGACGTTTTATGTGTATTTGTTTAAATCTCATTTCATATGTCATATCTTGACTTTTTACATGGTATGCATTCTTATATCTATAGAGTTTGAGAAAATATAAAAAATTTATAGTCCTTGTCTCACCAGTATGTATGATGAATTTTCTATGGTGGAAAAGATTATCAATCATTTATTGAAGTATCTAACATTTTTGTGTGTAAATTTATAATAATGTATGGTTAAATGTTGTACTCATAGTAAGAGGCTAATACATTGAGGGCTGATGTATCTTCCCATCGCACTATGATTTTTTATTCAACTCACATATTTGTACTTTATATGATTATATTTTCTTTTATGCTCAATACTTGAATTCTAAATGGAAAATTTGTTTATACATTGCGTGTTATGTGCTTACTTGAAGTACATCAGTAAATAAATTTTTTTCTTTCTTGTTGAGAAACTTTCATTATGTGGTAATTTGATAATGTTTTTATAGACATGGTGTAACTTGCCCCGAGAGGCACATAGATGAGGTTTTATTGAATTTTAGGTGAAGTATGGCTTGTTATATAAAGGGAGCTCTTTCAAGACTATGAAGGATTCTCAGACTTAGCCATGTAAATATTATTTTCATTCGCGGACGAATGTTTCTAAGGGAGGAAGGATGTAACACCTAGGGTGTTTATGATTATTTTTAATTTCTTATCAAGGGCTTATGAGCCTAAATTTGATAATTTTAGTATAATATCGTTTATGTTTGGGTATATTGATATTAAATTAAAATTTTGATAACAATATATTTTTAGTCTCTTCAAAAAATAAATTAAATATTTGTAGAAATTATTCTTTAGTTACGATATAGTTGTGTATATATTTATTTTATAAAAGTTTTATAAATTGTTACTCCCTCCATTTTAGAAAGTGGGGCCTAGTTTGACTTGACACGGAGTTTAAGAAAATAAAGAAGACTTTTGAATCTTGTGGTCCTAAATTAAAGTTATGTCAAATGTTAAAAATTGCCCTTTAATCTTATGGCCTTAAACTTGCCACATGATAAGGTGAAATTGAAATGTTACTAAAAAATGAAAGAGATCATTATTTTTTAAACAGACTAAAAAAAAAGTAGGTTATTCTTTTTGAAACAGAGGAGTAATATTTTAACAGATATAGTAAGAGGGTGTTTGAATTGACTTAAAAGTTAGTCAAATTTACTTTTAAGTCAGTTTTTTTACTTCTGAAAGTGTTTGACAAATATAAAAAATAACTTAAAATAAGTCAAAAATGACTAAAAATAAGCTAGGAAGTGTTTGGCAAGGTAAAAAATGACTTAAAATAAGTCAAAAACCTAAAGTAGGTCTCCCCCTACTTTTTATTTTTTGACTTAAAAGTCATTTAAGTTTGACTTTAAATTTTTGACTTAAAAACTACTTTTTAAGACAATCCAAACGGACTCTAAGTCTAATTATGTCAAGAATTATTTTATGAGGTAGACTTTATTCAATATAATATTTTATTAATTGTGATATATTCAAAAAGATATATTTATTTTACCATGAATTTATTCAATACCCAAATGCATCCGTAATGGGATAAGAGTTCATGTTACATTGAACCTCGACTCCACGTGGAGGTAAGAGGAAATAGACAACAATTAATGAAATGGGGCATCAAAACTAATTTATCACTTAGATTTAATAATCATAAATTTACTACTGCTATTCACTTTTAATATCAGTCTAATGTTGTTTATTATATATAATATATATTTAAAACTCTAGAAAGTATAATTTTCATTCATTTTTATTACATTTTGAGTTCACATCAATAGCTATATACAAATTACATACTTAATGCACGTTATGAGGGTTGTTGTAAGAAAATGATTTCTGACTCTATATTTGATCAACGAAAGAGAACCATTTGTTTATATCAAGTTCTTCGAGCTCGTACTCAAAGTATATTAAAGTAAAATTCTCTTTTTCATTCACACAAATTCTAAAATTTTTAAATCATCGAATACATCATTTATTATTCTATTGCTAACAAGACCCTTTGTGAAGGACATTGAAATGCCAACTATTCTTATTTCTTGACTTTATCATATCAATATGATGTTTGTAATGTTGTAAAGTATGTTTGACAGTTAAAGTTATTTCATGTCATGTTTTGTACTCCTTATGTGTATAAGCGAGCTATTGCTCCAACAATGAGGGTAAAATATTTGAAAATCATCTTGTTTTATCTAAGGAAGTTGTTCAGTCATTCTTTCCTGTCAAAAGCTTTTATGAAAATATTATTTGATACTCGTACTAAATCTTGCACTCTATTCTTTTTGTTATATACTTGTCAAGCAACTTATTTGCTAAAAAGGATCACACTATTACCAATCAGTAGTTATTTATAATAAATCAAGTCAAACATGTTAGTCTCCCTTTTGAAAGCGTAAAATAATTAATTGGCTAAATTGAAGTCGAGTCAAGAGCTTCGAGTATATTATGATTTTTAGAGGATTAAATGGTCATAAGAAAGATAAAAGAAGTCATGAGGAGATTCTTTAAGCACCCTAAAAATCTTTGTCAACATTATCACGTTCAAATTCCTTTCTAGATTTTGGTTAAGTGTTTAGGTATATGTAATACCCCGGAAACTAGTAGACTAAACTAGAGCCTTAAGTTAGGGGTCTAGAGTTTGAGATGAGGGTTACAAGGTCAAGTCCCAAAGCAAAGGGGCAAAGCCTAAGACAAAGGCCAAGGCTGCCCCAACCTTGGCAAGACACTACCCCAAGTTCACGACCATCAGCACGACCAGTGGTCTTGACCACGGTTCGTGGGAGGTCTCGTGAAGATCCCTTAACATGGTGGGGGGCAAGGCCTTGGGACAAGGCTACTGCCCAAGGACCACGAGCCACTTCACGACTAGTGGTCTTGACCACAGTTCGTGGGAAGGCTCGTGGTCATGCCTTGGTATTGTGGAGGCCAAGCCAAGTGGCCTAGCTACTGGACCAAGGACCACGAGCAGGACCACGGTCAGTCGTGAGGACCACGACCAGTGGTGCCTCTCGTGAAGCTTGAAAAGTAGGCTGTCAAGTGGAGGAGTTTTTAGGAAATTCAAAAGTTGGTAGTTATTGGATGGGGTCATCTTGTCTAGTCTTAAAACCCGTATATAAGATATTTTAAGCTTTTAACCACCCAATTAAGTCACTATTTCACAAGACCCAAATGAAAACCCCAAAATACTCTCCTCTCAAATATTTCTCTCTCTAGAAAACTCACGACTTGAGGAAGAAGATAGAGCTTGAAGCTTAGGTCAAGAAAAAGACTCCATTGTTGCAAGCATTGAGTGGGCTTTGAGTCATGGTATGTTAGCTTATTTCATATATGGATTCTTCCATCCATAGAGCCCCCAAGATCTCCCCCAAATTGTGAAGAAAACCCCCAATTCTAGCTAGGGTTTCTTCCTATATTGTGGGTAGTGTTGAGTATGATTCCAATTGAGTGGATAATAGTTGTTTATGATTGTTTTAGTATTGAACCATGATATATTGATGATATTACATGTTTAACATGGTTAATCCTAGTCTAATTGATAAAATCAAGTAATGTGGGTTTATGCCTTGTGAAGTGAAATTGATGATTCAAAGGTGATCTTCTAGAATTGATGACATGTATAATAATTGTTCAAGAATAGAAGTATGTTAACATGATTTGAATTAGATTAAACTATATATGATTGATCATGACTAGTAAAGTTTGAGATTGAGTCTTTATGATGAATTATGACTAGAGTTTCTTAAAGATGAAGCTTGTGACTTGAATGTCTTGTGATATAGATATGTATGATGATAGAATGAAGTAAAGCTTTTAGAGTAAGGCTTGTAGTCATGAATGTTGAATCACTAGGGCTTTGAGTGTAAAGTTAATGTGATGAATAGAAGTCTAATAGGTAGAATTTTTTTGAAAGGCCTATACTCACCTAACCTACCTTATAAATACTTGAATGTATAAAGTGATAGAATCACTTGAACATGGATTGATTGTCAAGGACATTCTTCCATGAGACATGAATGCTAAGAAAGGCTTAATATTAAATCTTGGGGTGTATGCTTGGCCCCTAGTGGATATTGGCAATGAGATGGAGTGTCACACAAGGTAGGGTCCGGGCTCCAAGTTGAAAGGAGAACCACACCTAGTAGATGTGAGGACTATCCAAGTTAAAGGGGGAACTCTTACGTAGTTGAGTGTGGGTTTTCCCAAAGTTAGGTCTCCTGAGATGGAAGCTTTCACATAGTAAAGTTAAGGTTTCTAGTAGCAATCTCCATATCCAATGAACTAAGACATGCTTGAAGAAGTATATCTAAGTGTTCAAAAGAGTTAATGGACTTAGACATGCTTGGGAAAATATCTCATAGGGTCCATCTTAATAATGAACTTAGATATGCTTAAAGAAGTGTTTCATAGGGTTAAACCTAATAAGTAACTAAGATGTGCTTAAGGAAGTACCTCATAGTGTTCTAACGTCTAAAGAAAAGGGACTAGTTTCCAACTAAGAAGTATGAGTATGAATACCTAAGGGTGATACTTAGTATGAATGGTATTATGGGATTCCATTCATGCATTCCACAAGTATGACTTAAGGGTATTCAAGAAAGTATTCTCTTAAATGATGTATGTTTAGATAGGGTTGTGCTAAGAGTTGCCTTCCTTGTTAGTATTGGCTAAAGATGAGAGATTCCCTTGGTTATGAGAGTTAAGCTAAAGGATAAGATCCTAGGGTGATTAGTATGATGGCCAAAAAGTGGTACTTAGTATGAATGGTATTATGGGATGCCATTCATGCATTGCACAAGTATGACTTGAAGCTACATAAAAAAGCCTAAGACTTGACTAAGTATATAGACTATGTTTAAGATGACCAAAAAGGGATAATTAGCTTTGATGGTATTATGGGATGTCATTCATGCATTGCACAAGTATTCTTTGGGGTTACTTAAGAAATATTTCACTTATGATATGAAAGGCTAAGGATTGAATAATGCTTATATGATGCTTATGTTGGAGACTTTGCTTACGATTATGATATTGTCTCTTATGCTCATAGTTATGTTTCATGAAGTATTCTTTATGCTTATGGATTATGTATTATGATAACTAACCCTTATGTTACGTTCTTATGATGCCATGCTAACTAACATATTTAGTACATTTTGTACTAACGCATACTTTGCCTACGTTCTTATCAAATGTAGGGTCTTGGCGATATTGAGTTCCATTCTTAAGTATAGGTTTCTAAGGAGCAAGGAGTTGAAGACTTGGTGAGTCCTCATAGCTTCGAGGAAAAAGCCACCATTTCCTGTATGTCTTTTATTTTCATGTTTTGAGACTAGTGTATGGACTATGTCCCAAGAGTTTTATTCAAAGTTGTATTAGATGGTTTGAGACAAAGAGTAGTAAAGACTTCCGCTTGATTTATAAAAGACTTCGATTGTATGGATAAAGTTTTTAAAATTTCCGTACTTTTCTATTATCTTATGTTATGATATTCTAAGGGCTTGTATGAGACCACTTCGTGGTCAAGTATACCATGTTACATCTAGGGTGTACCTCTGGTTCGTGACAAACATGGTATCAGAGCACAAGGTTTAGAATTGTTCTAGGATTGTGTCAAACCACGTCTAGTAGAGTCTTGTTCATAAATGTGAAGGGCGCCACATTTATGAATAGGAGGCTATTGGATGTTTAGGAAATCTCATTTCTTCATTCTCTAAGTCGTGCCATAGATTTTAATTCTAGTAGGTCTTTCGCCTAATCCTTGCCCTATAGTTTTTCAGGATATGGCTAATACTAGGGCTAATGCTAGGAGAGATGAGGAAGGCAATGCGGAGCAAGAGGTTCCTCTCTAAGCTCCTCCCCAAACTCCAATTGATTCTCCGGATATGTCGAATGCAGAGATTAGGTCGGCTTTCCAAATATTTGTCCAAGTTTGACGGCACAAGTGAATAGGGAGGTGGTAGCTCCGACAAACCCAATAAGGGGGATGGCTTCTTCTAGAGTGAGAGAGTTTTTGAGGATGAATCCTCCGGAGTTTAGTGGCTCCAAAGTGGAATAGGATCTTAATGGGTTTATAGATGAGGTTTACAAAGTACTTGCCATCATGGGAGTGACTTCGGTAGAAAAATGGAACTAGCCGCTTACCAATTGAAGGATGTTGCTCAAATATGGTAGGAATAATGGAAAGATGCTAGGCCAGTAGAAGCAGGCCCAATAGAGTGGGAAGTGTTCAAATTAGCATTTCTTGATAAGTTCTTTCCTCGGGAGTTGAGGGAGGCTAAGGTGGAAGAGTTTATCAACCTTAAGCAAGGTAGCATGAGTGTTAAGGAGTATGCCTTGAAATTTGTTCTATTGTCTAAGTATGCTCAATCTATGGTAGCAAATCCGAGGGATATGATGAGTAGGTTTTTGACGGGTGTGTCTGAATTGGTTGAAGAAGAATGTCGTACGTCAATGCTTGTGGATAATATGGATATATCTAGGCTTATGGTGTATGCCCAAAAAATGGAGGAGTCAAAACTTAGGAAAAAAGAATAGGGAGATGAAGAGAGCTAGGACCAATGAGGGGAACTTTTCTAATGCTAAGTCTGATGGACAAGGTAGGCCTAAGTGAAAACAAAGGTATTCCGGTCAAGACTCCCCTTATACCCCTAGGGTTAACCAAGAGAAAGGTAGTGGGTCTCCATTACCTAAGTCTACTTGCACCAAGTGTGGAATGAGTCATTATGGTAAGTGCCTAGCCGGCATGGATGGTTGCTATGGATATGGAAAGACTGGGCACAAAATGAGGGATTTCCTGGTGCTTAAGGCCAAGGAAAGGGAGGATAAGGAAGTTGCTCCTAGTGGTCCGGATGAGAGTGCCCAAAAGAAGAATAGGTTCTATGTCCTCCAAGCCAAAAATGATCAAGAGTGATCTCGTTATGTTGTTACCGGTATGTGTTTCATGCCCAATTAAGATTCCGGTATTGGTTGGTCTTTTGTGACTTGATATGTTAGACTTTGAAGTTGTCTTTAGTATAAATGATATTTAGAAGAGTTTGTATAGGCTTACTCCCAAGGGGGAGATGGTGTGCCTAAATAATAAGGTTATGGTATGTTTATATGTTGCCATGATTTCCTTATATGTATGTTCATGAAAATTAGGTCTTGATAGAAATGACTTATGTGCATTGTTTTCCTCATGTTGTAGTGTATTGAGTATAACTTGCATGTTCACTTCATGAGATGAATATTTGAGTATGTTTAGTTTGGAATTGAAGTTTTTCCTATTTTGTTCATGTACATTTAGATGAGTTGCATGCATGATGGGCTGTTAGTCTAGAGTCGTTTCCTTTGAGAAGTGTTTAGAATCGTCATTCGAGGATGAACGATCCCAAGGGGGAGATATTGAAATTCACCGGAAACTAGTAGACTAAACTAGAGCCTTACGTTAGAGTTCTAGAGTTTGAGATGAGGGTAACAAGGGCAAGTGCCAAGGCAAAGGGGCAAAGCCTAAGCCAAAGGCCAAGGCTGCCCCAACCTTGGAAAGACACTGCCCCAAGTTCACGACCATCACCACAACTAGTGGTCTTGACCACGGTTCGTGGGAGGTCTCGTGAAGATCCCTTAGCATGGTGGGAGGTAAGGCCTTGGGACAAGGCTACTGCCCAAGGACCACGAGCCACTTCACGACCAGTGGTCTTGACCACGGTTCTTGGGAAGGCTCGTAGTCATGCCTTGGTATTGTGAAGGCCAAGCCAAGTGGCCTAGCTACTGGTCCAAGGACCTAGAGCAGGACCACAGTCAATGGTGAGGACCACGACCCGTAGAGCCTCTCGTGAAGCTTGGACAGTAGGCTGCCAAGTGGAGGAGTTTTTAGGAAATTCAAAAGTTGGTAGTTATTGGATGGGGTCGTTTTGTCTAGTCTTAAAACCCCTATATAAGATATTTTAAGCTTTTAACCACCCAATTAAGTCACTATTTGACAAGACCCAAATCAAAACCCCAAAATACTCTCCTCTCAAATATTTTTCTCTCTAGAAAACTAAAGACTTGAGGAAGAAGATAGAGCTTGAAGCTTAGGTCAAGAACAATACTCCATTGTTGCAAGCATTGAGTGGGCTTTGTGTCAAGGTATGTTAGCTTATTTAATCTATGGATTCTTCCATCCATAGAGCCCCCTATATGTCCCCTAAATTGTGAAGAAAACCCCCAATTCTAGCTAGGGTTTCTTCCTATATTGTGGGTAGTGTTGAGTATGATTCCAATTGAGTGGATAATACTTGTTTAAGATTTTTTTAGTATTGAATATGATATATTTATGATATTACATGTTTTACATGGTTAATCCTAGTCTAATTGATGAAATCAAGTAATGTGGTTTTATGCCTTATGAAGTGAAATTGTGGATTCAAAAGTGATCTTCTAGAATTGATGACATGTATAGTAATTGTTCAAGAATAGAAGCATGTTAACATGAATTGAATTAGATTAAAGTATATATAATTTATCATTCCTAGTAAAGCTTGAGATTGAGTCTTTATGATGAATTATGACTAGAATTGCTTAAATATGAAGCTTGTGTCTTTATGATGAATTATGACTAGAATTACTTAATGATGAAGCTTATGACTTGAATGTCTTGTGATCTAAATATGTATGATGATAGAATGAAGTAAAGCTTTGAGATTAAGGCTTGTAGTCATGAATGCTGAATCACTAGAGCTTTGAGAGTAAAGCTATTGTGATGAATAGAAGTCTAATAGGTAGAATTTTTGTTAAAGGCCTATACTCACCTAACCTACCTTATAAATACTTGAATGTATAAAGTGATAGAATCACTTGAACATGGATTGATTGTCAAGGACATTCTTCCATGAGACATGAATTCTAACCAAGGCTTAATAGTAAATCTTGGGGTGTATGCTTGGCCCCAAGTGGATATTGACAATGAGATGGAGTCTCACACAAGGTAGGGTCCGGGCTCCAAGTTGAAAGGAGAACCACACCTAGTGGATGTGAGGACTATCCAAGTTAAAGGGGGAACTCTTACGTAGTTGAGTGTGGGTTTTCTGAAAGTTAGGTCTCATGAGATGGAAGCCTTCACATAGTGAAGTTAAGGTTTCTAGTAGCAATCTCCATATCCAATGAACTAAGACATGCTTGAAGAAGTATATCTAAGTGTTCAAAAGCGGTAATGGACTTAGACATGCTTGAGAAAATATCTCATAGGGTCCATCTTAATAATGAACTTAGATATGCTTAAAGAAGTGTTTCATAGGGTTCAAACTAATTAGGAACTAAGATGTGCTTAAGGAAGTACCTCATAGTGTTCTAAGGTCTAAAGAAAAGGGACTAGTTTCCAACTAAGAAGTATGAGTATGAAGACCTAAAGGTGATACTTAGTATGAATGGTATTATGGGATGCCATTCATGCATTGCACAAGTATGACTTAAGGGTATTCAATAAAGTATTCTCTTATATTATGTATGTTTAGATAGGGTTGTGCTAAGAGGTGCCTTCCTTGTTAGTATTGGCTAAAGGTGAGATATTACATTGGTTATGAGAGTTAGGCTAAAGGATAAGATCCTTGGGTGATTAGTATGCTGGCCAAAAAGTGGTATTTAGTATGAATGGTATTATGGGATGCCATTCATGCATTGCACAAGTATGACTTGAAGCTACATACAAAATCCTAAGACTTGACTAAGTATATAGACTATGTTTAAGATGACCAAAAAGGGATACTTAGCTTGGATGGTATTATGGGATGCCATTCATGCATTGCACAAGTATGCTTTGAGGTTACTTAAGAAATAATTCACTAATGATATGAAAGGCTAAGATTGAATAATGCTAATATGATGCTTATGTTGGAGACTTTGCTTACAATTATGATATTGTCTCTTATGCTCATAGTTATGTTTCATGAAGTATTTCTTAGGCTTATGGATTATGTCTTATGATGACTATCCCTTATGTTACGTTCTTATGATGCCATGCTGGCTAACATATTTAGTATATTTTGTACTAACGCATACTTTGCCTACTTTCTTATCAAATGTAGGGTCTTGGCAATATTGAGTTCTATTCTTGAGGATATGTTTCTAAGGAGCAAGGAGTTGAAGACTTGGTGAGTCCTCATAGCTTCGAGGACAAAGCCTCCATTTCCTTATGTCTTATATTTTCATGTTTTGAGACTAGTGTATGGGCTATGTCCCAAGAGTTTTATTCAAAGTTGTATTAGATGGTTTGAGACAAAGAGTAGTAAAGACTTCCGCTTGCTTTATAAAAGACTTCGATTGTTTGGATAATGTTTTTAAAATTTATGTACTTTTCTAATATCTTATGTTATGATATGCTAAGGGCTTGTATGAGACCCTTTCGGGGTCAAGTACGCTATGTTACATCTAGGGTGTACCCCTGGGTCGTGACAGTATATTCTAAAACTATATGAGGTTCTACGAAGTTTTTACATGTTATACCGAAGTGATTATGAATTTATGAGGACAAAAGTACAAACGAGCCAAGATTGGCAACATGATTATGGTAACATATGTGTATTATAAGCCCATAACATGGTATGCAATGCATTCTACTCCCGAGTTATAATTGGGAGGTATGGGGCGTATTGCCTATAATATATACGTATGAGACACAGATGGCCATAAGTTTGCGAATATGATGCTGGTTAGCTACCAAAAGGCACAACCATTGCTAGAATTTGATTGGGTATGTCATGCATTTGTGTATATATATATATATATATATATATGTATGTATGTATTTATGACATATGCTAAATGAGCATACAATACATATTTGATTATTTTGAGGTCAAATGTCATGCATGGAGGCTATCTGTAATGACCTCTGGTCATTTATGTGGTTATACCTCCTGTTCGTTATTTAGAGCTTTCCTATAGAGACTCCAAGTCAAATAGGACTTTCTGAGACTGATAGTTCGGTCACCTGATCGTTCATTTAGTTTTTCTGTGAGTTTTAGTGCTTTCGGAGCTTTTGAACCTTGAAAGGTCTTTTTTGATTAGAGGTTTAGGAAGATGACCTAAAAATCCAATTTTGACGATTCCATCAGCTCTAGAGGGTCATTTTAGGCTAGTAGCATATTAAGTACGACTCTCGAGGTTTTTAGTGCGAGTCTGTGTGAATAGGTATTTTAACTTCCAACTTGAAGCCTAAGTTTGACTTTAGTCAACATTCTAGGTAAACAAGCTCAGATGAGGATTTTGTTAGTACAGTTAGCTTCGGAATGTTGAGGTTGGCCTAGAATTACCCTTCATTTAGATCGTGAGGCCTCCGGGCTAATTCCGAGCCCCCTTATAGATTTTGGCTTAAAATGGAGTTTGGGTGTTGTCATGACCCAGGGTACCCCCAAGATGTAACATGGCGTATAGAACCTCGAAGGACTCCATACAAGCCACTTAGCTCTTATAACATAAGAAATAGAACAATAAGAGTAAAATAATAGTCCAAGTCTAAATTATTTTTATAAAAAGAAAAGTGGAAGTCTAAACTCATGTCTCATCATAGCCATCTAATACAATCAAATGAAAATTGGGCCTAGCCCATATAACATTTTCAAAAATGAAATACAAGAAAGAAACTAAGAAGATAAACTCTGTCCTCGAAGCATGAGACTCACCCAAAGCTCGGGAACATCTCAAGTCAACCTCTAGCCACGAAAACTTGAAACCTGACTGTCGGACCCTACATTTGGGAAAAATGTAGGCAAGAGTATGCGTTAGTACAAAACAATGTACCGAGTATGATAGTCATTCATAAAACATTTAAAACATGCTAAAAGGGACATTTCATTTTACGACATGCAATTGACCAAGCTAAACATGATATAAAAGATTTATAAAACATAAGTCATAAAATCATGGTCAATGCAAGCTAACTTCATCTTTAGAAACTTTGAACTCATGTGAGATACTTCTTGAAGTAACCTTAGTTCATTATTACTTGTGGGGAAATTAGACTTAACCGACATGAGACCATGTGAGCTATAACATGATCACCCGGTGTCTCCCACACCGAAAATGGTTGTTCTACTTGCCTAAGGTAGAACCATGAACATCTAGCTTAAGTGGATCCACTAGCTAATCAACCTATGGGGGCACATAGTTTATGGGATAAGGAGATTACTACTAGAAACCCAACCTCTCATACGGGGGAGCTTCCATCTCATGAGATTACTTTGGAAACCCGGCCTCTACTACGGGAGAGCTTCCATCTCACTTTCAATATCCACTCGGTGCTAAGCATAAATTTCCATGAAATAATCATTTTTTACTTGAATTCATTACTCATGAAAATGTGTCCTTGGACAACTAATCCAAGCTAGTTCATTAGGATAGCTCTTACTCTTGATTCATTTAGGTGAGAAAGCGTTTCAACCTAAAAATCCTATCTATTGTGAGAAAACCATTCACATCATGCTAGTTATGTGTTTATGAGAATGTCCTTTCAATAATACAACAACAACATCATCATTGGTACTTTACTCTGCATAAATCTCATAATTAATACATAAGTCCATAATTTACCTCTTCAGGTCAAAATCCACTTTCAATCATACACTATTATAAAACATGGGTTAGATATGGATTTCATCATAAACACATGTTAAACTTGTAATACATGCTCAATTTCATAAAACTCTTCCTTAAAGTTCAAAATCCCACAACATATAGTTCATAACTTGAAAACATAGGGATCACATGAGTTCATGGGGAAATTCATCATAAAATCATTGTAATTCATCAATTCATGCATAGAATATCTTTACTAAATCATTTCAATCAATAATGAAAAGAACCCATGCTAATTGAAGAAAACCCTAACTCAATTGGGAAATTCTACCATTTGAAATATTGGAATTTGGGAACCCATGGATGAAAGGAATCCATTGATGAAAACTATCATACTTTGAGTTCAAATGCTAGCCTTCAATCGAGGAATCGGAACCTTTGCTTGAAACCCTAGGTGAATCCATCTTCTTCTTCTTCAGGTTTCTAGAGAGAATATTTGGAGGGGATTTGGGATCATTTTGGGAATTTAGAAGAATGAAGTAAATGGGGTGAATTTGGGGTTAAAAAGGTTTATATAGGGGTCCTAAATATAGACAAAACGACATAGCTTAGGAACTAATTAATTAGGAAAACACCCAACTAACCCTGAGAATTAACTGCCAGCAGTCCATCGACGGACCAAGTCGATGGACCATGGTCTGACCTACGGTCCGTCCTGGTGGTCCGTGGATGGACTTCTGGGACTTGATCTTGGGGCCTCGAACCACAGACCCTAACCTACGGTCCATGGGTCGCGTCGTGGTCCTGGACCCTCAGACCCTACTCAGGCAAGCTGTAACACCCCGCTACTAGAAAGACCTAGAATTAGAAAGAAAACCATTTTTTTGAAATAAGTTAAGTCTGGAAAATTGGCTAAGTTATGTTAAGTATGGATTTTTAGTCAATTTCAAATGATCATCACTCCTAGATCAGGATGAGTTAGGTGTGCTATCAGATTCCGTAGGAAAGATCTCAGAATTATCTTTCTAACACCGTTGAGTTTGTGCGATTTCGAGGGAGCTATGCTCATTGGAAGTTGGGCTGTCTAGATAAGGAAAGTCAAAATCGGATTTTAGAAGGGTATTGTGGTATTTTCACTACCCAATTGAATTATTTGGTTTTTGTTAATTACTTAGGGGTTTAAACTGAATTTGTTCAGTTTACGCACTCAAAGAATTCACGCTAGGTTTTTTTTGAGAAAGAACGCAAAAGGAGAAAAGAGGAGAATATCACTGTTCTTGAGTTTTGCTTATGGATTTCGTCAAGGGGTGATCTCTACGAGGTATGTGAGATCACATAGCATTGGGTTAGTTCACCCACGCACCAATCATGATTTATTTCAGCGAATTTGTGTTTTTGAAAGTCTAGAAATTGGGTTCTTAATTGGATTTTTGTTGAAGTTCTATTGGGTTCATGATTGTTGGAGTTGTTGAGGAGTTCTTGATTTTGATTCATGAAATTAGGTGTCGTTTTGAGTAGGTTCTTGCATATTTTGATTATGTAGTCGAATCTAAGTGTTTGGGGAAAGACCCAATTGAGTTTAGAGGGTTTAGAGTTGAAAAATGAGCAAGAAAAATCGTCAAACACCTGGGGAAAGTGGTGGGGCACCGCGCCACTCAGAGTGCCCCACAAAATTCTCTGAAGTTTTGCTCCTGGGGCGCCGCGCCAGCTAGAGTGTCCCAACTTCAGTTCTGAAGTTTTGGGTCTGGCGCCCCGCGCCACTCAGAGCGCCAGGGACGCCAGGTCTTCTACTTCTTCCCACTTCTTTTCGTACTAGTTCCCTTGTAACATACCTATGTTTCCTAGTTGATTCCTACATTCAAAGGTACGTCTTAACAACTTGAAATCATCAATAACATGAGGTCATGAACCTTGAATCCATAATCCAATTCAAGAAAAGTTAAGAGTGAAGTCAAGAGAAGTTAAGATTCAAGTCAAGATGAGTTCAAAGAGTTTCCCAAAAGTCTTTAACAAACGTTTTAACTTTTCTTTAAGACTTGAGTTTTGAGTTGAGTAAAAGAGTATATGGGGACTATGTATTCCCAAAGAGTAAAATGTTTTCACATTTAAACAAGAAAGGAAACTTGATTTCCAAAAGAGCCTTTGAGCTAGTTTTTTAGTAATGAGTAAATGCTTTCACAATTAAGCAAGAGAGGAAGCTTTGTTTTCCAAGATAGCCTTTGAGCTATGTTTTGAGAAATTATCTCAAACCACAGAAAGACGTATGTTTTTAAAAATAAGAGCTAGTATTATATTTTTGGAGTAGTATGAAGTACCGATATGTGGGAGAGTTCAGACAACTCCCAGACCCCATAAACCATGTAGCCATCATGGGTAGAAAAGGGTCATACTTTTTAGATGATTCCTTAGTGCTTTTTAACATAGACTAGTGGATCCACTTAGTAGTTAGGTTTTATACCCTCGGCAAGGTATAGGGGGAAGCGTGAGGCAAAATGATGTATTATCAGAATAGCTCTTACGTGATGGTTGTCGGTTAGAGAAACTCCCATAGCAGTATTTTGTATTTTTATATACTTTTCAGAGTTTATATTGTATCTTTGCATACATACAGAGTTATTATTGTACTTCCAAACACACAGAGTTGATATCCATAATTTAAAAGCTTTTCCTTATATTTCTTTATATTGAAATGAGTTCAGTTGAGTTGAGTTGAGTTAAGACCAGGTTTGTTCTTTCAGTTCCATTCAAGCTTATGTCCTATTTTAGTTTTCCCCTCGCATACTGGTACATTCAATGTGCTGATGCCATTTGGCCTGCATCTTTTAATGATGCAGATACAGGTAACCAGGATCAACATCCAGCGTATCGTTGATTCTAGTTGAGCTCCAGAGGTTTTTAGTGAGCCTCCTTGCTTCCGGAGGACCCATTTTTATTGCTTTTCAGTATCTAGTTCATTAGGACATTTAGTGATGTTAGTTCTTGAGTCTTTCTATTTCCTGTTTTGATGGTTGAGACTTGAGTTGCCACTTTGGCCAATGAATGATTATTTTAATACATTCTAAGTTTATTATTGACCAGTTCAGTTTACGTTTAAAGTATTTATATCATGAGTAAGTCTTCCGCTTAGTAAGTAAGCCAGACAAAGGGTTCGCTTGGGGCCAGCAATGGTTCTCGAGTGTCCATCCCACCCGGGGTGTAGGATCGGGGCATGACAAACTTTGTATCGGAGCACAGAGTTCAAGAGTCCTAGGGAGTCTATGAAGCCATGTCTGTAGAGTCCTAGTTATCGTTGTGAAGCGCGCCACATCTATAATTAGGAGGCTGCAACACTTAGGAATTTTTTCACTTCTTTCATACTCACTTCGTGCGATGGAGTTTATCTTTAAAAGATTCTTCTAACTCGTTCTTACGCGTGTCTTTCAGATCATGCCTCCATGAAGAGCTGTCAGAGGTCGTCCGACTAGAAGAAATGTTGAACCACAGGAACAAGGGGTACCTAATGCACCAGAAGTGCAACCCCAAGGAGAGGTCACAAATGCTGAATTTCGTGAAGCTATCTGGATGTTGAGCCAAGTTGTGACCAATCAAGCTGGGGAACATAGAGGGAATCGACAGGAAGTGGCTTACACTTCAAGGATCCGTGAGTTTTTAATGATGAATCCACCAAGCTTCACAGGTTCAAGTTTTACTGAGGATCCAGAGAATTTTATTGAAGAGCTTCAGAAGGTTTTTGAAATCATGCATGTTTCTGATATTGAGAGGGTGTAACTAGTTGCATACCAAATGAAGGGTGTCTCTAGGATATGGTTTGACCAATGGAAGAAGAACTGAGCTGAGGGAGCACCACCTATGAGTTGGGCTTGTTTTGAGGAGGCCTTCTTGGGGCATTTATTTCCCCGAGAACTGAGAGAGGCTAAGGTACGAGAGTTTCTCACTCTCAAGCAGGATTCTTTGAGCGTTCATGAGTATAGTCTGAAGTTCACACAACTTTCCCGCTATGCTCCGGAGATGGTTGCTGACATGAGGAGCAGGATGAGTTTATTCGTTGCTGGGTTGTCTCACCTGTCAAGCAAGGAAGGCAAGGCAGCTATGCTGATAGGCGATATGGACATAGCAAGGCTAATGATCCATGTGCAACAAGTTGAGGAGGACAAGCTGAGGGATAGAGAAGAGTTTAAGAATAACAGGGCTAAAACATCAGGGAATAAGTCCGGGCAGTAGAAGAGTAATGCCAATGGGTCTTCCTTCCAACAGAAATAAAAAAGACCTGCTCCATCATCTGCTAGTGAACCTGCACCAAAGAACAAAAATGAGTACAATAGTCAGAATTGCAGAGCTAAACCTGCGTATTCTCAGGGTAGTATGGTACAAGGGGGTAGTAAGCCTCCTGCATGTGCTAAGTGTGGTAGGAACCACTCAGGGATGTGTCGTGATGGTTCCACTAGTTGCTTCAAGTGTGTCCAGAACGGTCATTTTATGCGAGAGTGTCCAAAGAACAAGCAGGGAAATGGTAATGGTGGTAATAGAGCCCAGTCTCCTTACGTTGCTCCACCAGACAGAGCTGCATCTAGAGGAGCTACTTCAGGGGCAGGTGGAGGATGAAACCGTCTTTATACTATCACTAGTCGCCAAGAGCAAGAGGATTAACCAGATGTTGTCACTGGTATGATCTAAGTCTTTAACTTTAATGTTTATGCTTTGCTAGATCCAGGAGCGAGTTTATCCTTTGTAACTCCTTATGTTGCGATGAATTTTAACATTCTTCCTGAAAAACTAAGTGAGCCCTTCAGTGTTTCTACACCTGTTGGTGAGTCTATTCTAGCAGAGAGAGTCTATTGTGATTGTACCATTTTGGTCAATCACAAGAGCACCATGGATGATTTAGTTGAGTTAGACATGGTAGATTTTGATGTTATTCTTGGTATGGACTGACTTCATGCCTATTATTCCTCAGTTGATTGTAGAACTCAAGTTGTCAAGTTTCAATTTCCAAATGAGCCAATCTTAAAGTGGGAAAGTAGTTAGTAGTGCCTAAGGGTCGTTTTCTTTGGTACCTTTAGGCAAGAAAGTTAGTTTCTAAGGGGTGTGTCTATCACTTAGTCCGAGTGAATGACTCTAGTGTTGAGATACCTTCTATTCAGTCAGTTTCAGTAGTAAAAGAGTTTCCAGAAGTCTTTCCAGATGATCTTCCCGGAGTCCCTCCTGAGAGAGAAATAGACTTTGGTATATAACTTCTTCCAGATACTCTTCCTATATCTATTCCACCATATATGATTGCACCAGCAGAGTTAAAAGAGTAGTTGAAAGATCTCCTAGAGAAATGTTTCATTCAACCAAGTGTCTCACCTTGGGGCGCTCCGGTCTTGTTTGTGAGGAAGAAGGATGGTTCCCTTAGGATGTGTATAGATTACCATCAAGAATAAGTATCCTCTTCCGAGAATTGATGATCTGTTCGATCAACTTCAGGGTGCCACTTGTTTCTCTAAGATAAACCTCAGATCTGGCTACCATCAGTTAAGAATAAGGGAATGTGATATTTTCAAGACAGCTTTCAAGACCCGTTATGGTCATTATAAGTTTTTGGTCATATCGTTCGACTTAACTAATGTGCCTGAAGCATTTATGGACCTTATGAATATATTATTCAAGCCTTATTTAGATATGTTTGTTATCATGTTCATTGATGACATTATAATCTATTCGAGGAATGAGGAAGATCGTGCAAGCCACCTCAGAATAGTTCTCCAAACTCTAAAGGATAGAGAATTGTATGCTAAGTTCTCAAAATGTGAGTTTTGGCTTGAGTCTGTGGCATTCTTAGGCCATATAGTTTCTGGTGATGGAATCAGAGTTGATACTCAGAAAATAGAGGCAGAGAAGAATTGTCCTAGACCCACATCTCCGACTGACATTAGGAGTTTCTTAGGGTTGGCTGGATATTATAGAAAGTTCATCGAGGGATTTTCATCTATTTCATCTCCTTTGACTAAGTTGACTCAGAAAATAGTGAAGTTTTAATGGTCTGAAGCTTGTGAGAAAAGCTTTCAGGAATTGAAAAAGAGGTTGACTACTACCCTAGTATTGACCTTACCAGAAGGTACTCAAGGTTTTGTCGTACATTGTGAAACGTACAGAGTCAGGTTGGGTTGTGTGTTAATGCAGAATGACAAAGTTATAGGTTATGCTTCCAGACAATTGAAAGTTCATGAGAAGAATTACCCAACCCATGATCTAGAATTGGCTGCCGTAGTATTTGCATTGAAAATATGGCGTCACTATCTTTATGGTGTTCATGTAGATGTGTTCACCGATCATAAGAGTCTTCAGTATGTGTTTAGTCAGAAAGAACTTAATCTCAGACAGAGGAATTGGTTAGAGTTACTCAAGGATTATGATATGAGTATCCTCTATCACCCAGGTAAGGCTAATGTTGTTGCTGATGCCTTGAGCAGGTTGTCTATGGGTAGTACCGCCCATTTTGAGGAAGATAAGAAGGAGTTAGCAAAGGATGTGCACAAACCTGCATGATTAGGAGTTCGATTAATGGATTCCAAAGAAGGATGAGTAGTGGTGATGCAAGACCAAGATCCTATTTTTCTTGAATTGAAGGAAAATGTTAATAAGCAAAAAGTAATGGCTTTTGAACAAGGGGGAGATGGTGTATTGAGATATCAAGGTAGATTGTGTGTACCAAGGGTAGATGAACTTCAAGAAAGGATTATGGAGGAAGCTCAAAGCTCCAGATAGTCTATCCATCCAGGTTCCACAAAGATGTACCGTGACTTGAGAGAATTCTATTGGTGTAGTAGTATGAAGAAGGGCAATGCAGAGTTTGTTGCTAAGTGTTCGAATTGTCAGCAAGTTAAAGTAGAGCACCAAACGCCCGGTGGTATGGCTCAGAATATAGAACTTCCGGAATGGAAGTGGGAGATGATTAATATGGATTTCATCACAGGTTTTCCATGGTCTCGCAAGCAACACTATTCTATTTGGGTGATTGTGGATCAAATGACCAAATCAGCCCATTTTTTACCGGTAAAGACTACCCATTCAGCAGAGGACTATGCCAAGTTGTATCTTCAAGAGGTAGTTAGACTTCATGGGGTGCTAGTTTTGATTATATCAGATAGAGGTGCACAATTGACTGCACAGTTCTGGAAATCTTTTCAGAAAGGCTTGGGTTCAAAGGTGAATTTGAGTACTGCTTTTCATCCTCAGACAGATGGTCAAGCAGAGCGCACTATTCAGACTCTAGAAGATATGTTGAGGGTCTGTTTGATTGATTTCAAAGGTAATTGGGATGATTACTTACCTCTCATTTAACTCGCTTACAACAATAGTTACCACTCTAGCATCCAAATGACTCCTTATGAAGCTCTTTATGGGAGAAGATGCAGATCTCCTATTGGATTGTTTGAAATTGGTGAAGCTGGGTTGATAGGACCAGACTTAGTTCGTCAAGCCATGGAGAAGGTGAAATTTATTCAAGAAAGGTTGAAAACAGTGTAGAGTCGCCAGGAATCCTACACTGATGTTAAGGGTGTTATGAGATTTGGTAAGAAGGAGAAGCTTAGTCCCCAGTATATTGGTCCTTAAAGAATATCCAAGAGGATTGGCAATGTAGCTTTTGAGTTGGAGCTACCCCAAGAGTTAGCAGTGGTTCATCCGGTATTTCACATCTCCATGTTGAAAAAGTGCATGGGCTATCCTTCACTTATTATACCTACTGAAGATATTGGTATCAAGGATAGCTTATCATATGAGGAGATTCCTGTTCAGATCCTAGATAGCCAAGTTCGCAAGTTGAGAACTAAAGAAGTAGCATCAGTCAAAGTTCTATGGATAAATCAATTTGTTGAGGAAGATACTTGGGAAGCTGAGGAGGATATGAAGAAGAGATACCCATATCTCTTCGAATCCGGAGAACTTCCGAATTAAGGTACTAATCCTTTTCGTGGCTTTATTTTAAGTTGGCATGTTGTATTTATATTTTACTTGTTGGGTGTTTGAGCTAGGTGTTAGATGTTACACCTTAGCCTACTAAGAGTAATCTCATTCGAGGACGAATGTTCTCAAGGGGGTGATATTGTAACACCCCGCTACTAGAAAGACTTAGAATTAGAAAGAAAACCATTTTTTTGAAATAAGTTAAGTCTGGAAAATTTGCTAAGTTATGTTAAGTATGGGTTTTTGGTCAACTTCAAATGATCATAACTCCTAGCTCAGGATGATTTAGGTGTTCTATCAGATACCGTAGGAAAGATCTTAGAATTATCTTTCCAACGCCTCCGAGTTTGTGCGATTTCGAGTTTGTATGCGAGAGATATGCTGATTTGAAGTTGGGAAGAGTATTGTGGTCTTTTCACTACCCAATTAAATTATTTCGTTTTTGGTAATTACTTAGGGGTCTAAACTGAATTTGGTCAGTTTACACACTGAAGGAATTCACGCTAGGTTTATTTTGAGAAGGAACGCAAGACTAGAAAAGAGGAGAAGTTCATCGTTCTTGAGGTTTTGCTTGTGGATTTCATCAAGGGGTGATCTCTACGAGGTATGTGAGATCACATAGCATTGGGTTAGTTCACCCATGCGCCAATCATGATTTATTTCAGCGAATTTGTGTTCTTGAAAGTCTAGAAATTTGGTTCTTGATTGGATTTTTGTTGAAGTTCTATTGGGTTCTTGATTGTTGGAGTTGTTGAGGAGTTCTTGATTTTGATTCATGAAGTTAGGTGTCGTTCTGAGTAGATTCTTGCATATTTTGATTATGTAGTCGAATCTAAGTGTTTGGGGAAAGACCCAATTGAGTTTAGAGGGTTTATAGTTGAAAAACGAGCAAGAAAAATCGTCAAACACATGGGGAAAGGGGTGAGGCGCCGCGCCACTCAGAGCTCCCCACAAAGTTCTCTAAAGTTTTGCTCATAAGGCGCCGCACAAGCCAGAGCGCCCCAACTTCAATTCTGAAGTTTTGGGTCTGGCGCCCCGCGCCACTCAAAGCACCAGGGACGCCAGGTCTTCTACATCTTCTCACTTCTTTCCATACTAGTCGTTTGTAACGTATCTATGTTTCCTAATTGATTCCTACATTCTATGGTACGTCTAAACAACATGAAATCATCAATAACATGAGGTCATTAACCTTGAATCCATAATACAATTCAAGGAAAGTTAAGAGTCAAGTCAAGAGAAGTTAAGAGTCAAGTCAAGATGAGTTCAAATAGTTTTCCAAAAGTCTTTCACAAATGTTTTAATTTTGTTTTAAGACTTGAGTGTTGAGTTGAGTAAAAGAGTATATGGGGACTATGTATTCCCAAAGAGTAAAATGTTTTCACATTAAAACAAGAAAGTAAACTTGATTTCCAAAAGAGCCTTTGAGCTAGTTTTTCAGTAAAGAGTAAATGCTTTCACAATTAAGCAAGAGAGGAAACTTTGTTTTCCAGGATAGCCTTGAGCTAAGTTTTGAGCAATTATCTCAAATCACAGAAAGAAGTATGTTTTTAAACATAAGAGCTAGTATTATATTTTGGGAGTAGTGTTGAGCACCGATATGGGGGAGAGTTCAGACAACTCCCATCCCCCATAAACCATGTAGCCATCATGGGTAGAAAAGGGTCATACTTTTTAGATGATTCCTTAGTGCTTTTTAGCATAGACTAGTGGATCCACTTAGTAATCAGGTTCTATACCCTCGACAAGGTAAACAACGGTCGGGGTGCGTGAGGCAAAATGTTGTATCATCACAATAGCTCTTACGTGATGGTTGTCGGTTAGAGAAACTCCCATAGCAGTATTTTGTATTTTTATATACTTTTGAGAGTTTATATTGTATCTTTGCATACGTACAGAGTTATTATTGTATTTCCAAACACATAGAGTTCATATCCATGATTTAAAACCTTTTCTTTATATTGCATTTATGTTATTCCTTTATATTGAAATGAGTTCAGTTCAGTTGAGTTGAGTTAAGACCAGGTTTGTTCATTCAGTTCCTTTCAAGCTTATGTCCTGTTTTTGTTTTCCCCTCGCATACTCGTACATTCAATGTACTGATGCCATTTGGCCTGTTTCTTTTAATGATGACGATACAGGTAACTAGGATCAGCATCCAGCGTATCGTTGATTCTAGTTGAGCTCCAGAGTTTGTTGGTGAGTCTCCTTGCTTCCGGAGGACCCCTTTTTATTGGTTTTCAGTATCTAGTTCATTAGGATGTCGTGGGTCTTGTCCCGACATCCATCTCAGTTATTAGAGGCTTCATAAATAGACAGTTCATGATGTTAGTTCTTCAGTCTTTCTATTTCCTGTTTTGATGGTTGAGACTTGAGTTGTCACTTTGGCCAGTGAATGATTATTTTAATACATTCTAAGTTTATTATTGAGCAGTTCAGTTTACGTTTAAAGTATTTATATCATGAGTAAGTCTTCCGCTGAGTAAGTAAGCAAGGCCAAGGGTTCGCTGCAATTTTTCTCGACTGCCAGTCCCGCCTGGGGTGTAGGCTCGGGGCGTGGCACAAGCCAACCACGAACCACACCTACGGTCCGTGGTGCACTCCACGGGCCGTGGGTGGCCGACGTGGTCTGGCACCTGCAACTTTCTGGAAATTTGCTATGTTGATCTATTTGAATACGGGGTGTTACAATTTCTCTCCTTTGGGACCATTCGTCCTCGAATGAGATTTAAGCTGGTTTAAAAATATTTAGGAGAGGAACTAACAACCCAACCTAACAATACAATGCATGAATCCAAGGAGGAACTATCGAATCCAAGATAAGACGTTCTCAAAACATCATAAGAGGGTGAAACTAACTCAATCACCCCATTACGCATGCAATGCACATAATTAAGGAGGAAACATCAACTCCAAACTCAACATACTCAAATTCATCAAAAAGGAAGTAGGAACTACATCTAACAACCCAATATGCATGAATTTTCAAAATTTCTCTTGTTCAAGGAGGAACTACCTTCTCCAAGCTAAAAGCATGCTCAAAACAATCTCATGGAGCCTATATGCAATTCACTCTCAAAAAACATAGCTAAAGCATGTTCATAAATTCAACTCATGAAGTCTACAAGCAACTCATACTCAATGCACAACAACATGAGAAAAAATCAAGCATGTAAACTCATTTACTTTCAAAACACACTTTTTCATGAACATGCATAACATAAGGAAATCATGGAAACACATAAAAACACTTGACTCCCAAAACAATGGTCAAATCACGAGGAACTCATTACCTCAAGCTAGAGTAGGAGTAGAAGGAAAAAGATGAGGATATTAGGACATCATATCGGCTTCGGCCTCCCAATTAGCACCCTCAACTAACTTATTCCTCCACAACACTTTCACGGAAGCAACTTCTTTATTTCTTAACTTCTTGACTTGCCAGACTAAAATCTCAATCGGAACTTCCTCATAAGAAAGACTCTCATCAACTCCCAACCCTTCTAAGGAAACTATGGATGACGAGTCACCAACACATTTCTTCAACATAGAGACATGAAAAACCGGATGCACGGTTGCCAACTCATTTGGCAAATCTAACTCATAAGCAACCTTACCAACACACCTCAAAATCTGATATGGACCTACATATCAGGGACTAAGCTTCCCTTTCTTACAAACCTCATTACACCCTTCATGGGTGAGATTTTCAAGTAAACCCAATCATGAAGGTCAAACTCAAGATCCCTTCTACTCACAACGGCATATTACTTTTGCCGACTTTGAGCCGTTTTCAACCTCTCTCGAATAAGTCAAACTTTCTCTATGGCCTCATGTACCAATTCAAGACCTATTAGGGAAACTTCACCCACCTCAAACCAACCTTTGGGAGATCTACACCTCCTACCATATAGGGCCTCAAATGAAGCATATCAATACTCGAGTGATAGTTATTATTATAGGCAAACTCAATCAATGGCAAATGGTCATCCCAATTACCCTTAAAATCAATCACACAAGCTCTCAACATATCTTCCAAAGTCTGTATAGTACTCTCCGCTTGCCCATCAATTTGGGGATGAAAGGTCGTACTAAGCTTAACCTTAGTGCCAAGACCCTTTTGGAAAGACTTCCAAAACTGAAATGTAAATTGGGTACCACGATCGGAAATAATGGATAAGGGCACTCCATGCAACTTTACCATTTCTCTCAAGTATAACTTGGCATAGTTCTCCGCCGAATAAGAAACCTTGACGGGAAGGAAATGAGCCGATTTCATCATCTGATCTACTATCAACCAAATATAGTCATGTTGTCACCGAGTGTGAGGCAAACCAATGATAAATTCCATATTAAAGTCTTTCCACTTCCAAGTAGGAATGATAATATCTTGGGATAAACTTCCCGGTTTCTGATGCTCAACCTTAACTTGTTGGAAATTTGGACACTTAGCCACAAATCCTGCAATATCCTTCTTCATCCCATTCCACCAATAGACTTCCCGCAAGTCACGGTACATCTTGGTGGCTCCCAGGTGAATGGAATATAGCGAACCAGGGGCTTCTATCAAAATTTGTTCCTTCAAGTCATCCACATTTGGAACACATAACCAACCTTGGTATCTAAGTACCCCATCTCCCCTTTGGGAGAAGGCCTCAACGGATTTCTTAAGCACCGCCTCTTTCAATTCTACCAAAACTGGATCAAGTTCTTGTTTATCTTTCATATTGGCTACAAAAGATGATTCGGACACATTGTGAACCATAACACCACCTTTGGTGGAGTCCACCAATTGAACACCTAATCGAGCCAATCTATGAACATCTCGGACCAACTCTTTCTTTTCTTCTTCAATGTGAGCAACACTACCCATAGACAACTGACTAAGAGCATCCGGTACCATATTAGCTTTACCGGGGTGATAAATAACACTCATGTCGTAATCTTTCAATAACTTACACCACCTTCTTTGGCGAAGATTCAAATCCTTTTGATTGAATACATATTGCAAATTCTTGTGGTCCGTAAACACATCTACATGCACACCATACAAATAATGCCTCCAAATATTTAAGGCAAAAACAACTGCCGCTAATTCAAGGTCATGGGTAGGATAATTCTTTTCATGAACTTTAAGTTGCCTTGAGGCATAGGCAATCACTTTCCCATTTTGAATAGGCACACACCCTAACCCAATTCTTAAAGCATCACAATAAACCACAAACCCATCCGTCCCTTCCGGTAAGGTCAACATCGAAGCGGAGGTAAGTCTATCTTTCAATTCTTGGAAACTCTTTTCACACATCTCGTTCCATATGAACTTAGCCTTCTTTTGAGTCAAAGGCGTCAAAGGAGAGGCAACAAAAGAAAACCCCTCAACAAACCTTCTATAATAACCGGCCAAACCCAAGAAACTTCTAATATCCGAAGGAGTTCGAGGTCTAGGCCAACTCTTGACCGCATCCGTCTTTTTAGGATCTACCTCAATACCCTTACTTGAGATAATATGACCAAGGAAAGCTACGGATCTCAACCAAAATTCACATTTGCTAAACTTTGCAAAAATTTGTTGGGCCTTAAGGATTTGCAACACGATCCTCAAATGATCAATATGCTCATCCTTACTCCTTGAGTAGATCAAAATATCATCGATGAACACAATCACAAACATGTCTAGGTATTTCCTAAAGACTCTATTCAACAAGTCCATAAACGCCGCCAGAGCATTAGTCAAACCAAATGACATTACTAGAAACTCATAATGACCATACTGAGTTCGAAAATCCGTCTTCAGAATGTCATTTTCTCTCACCCTCAATTGGTGATAACCGGATTGAAGATCAATCTTAGAGAAATAACTTGCCCCTTGAAGTTGGTCAAAAATATCATCCATCCTCGAAAGAGGATACTTGTTCTTAATAGTCACTATGTTCAACTGACGATAGTCAATGCACATACGAAGAGAACCATCCTTCTTTGTAACGAACAAAACCAGAGCACCCCATGAAGAGATACTCGGTCGGATGAAACCCTTGTCTAACAGATCCTTCAAATGTTCTTTCAACTCCTTAAGTTCTGCCGGAGCCATACGGTAAGGAGGAATAGAGATAGGTTGTCTGGGAGAAGGTCTATACCGAAGTCTATTTCCTACTCGGGAGGAATACTAGGTAAGTCATCTGGGAGCACTTTCAGAAACTCATTTACAACGGGGACCGACTCAAGAGAAGGGATTTTAGAATCTACATCCCTCACCCTTACTAGATGGTAAAAGTAACCTTTAGAAATCATCTTTCTAGCTTTAAGATAAGAAACATACTGACCCTTAGGCATAGAATTTCCCCCCTTCCACTCTAGGATAGGCTCATTTGGAAACTGAAACTTGACTACACGAGTTCTACAATCGATAGAGGCATAATAGGAGTGTAGCCAATCCATACCTAAGATAACATCAAAGTCTAACATATCAAGCTCTACCAAGTCAACAAGAGTAACTCTATGGGGTAAGGAAACGGGACGCTTTCTATAGATCCTTTTAGCCACAATAGAATCACTAATAGGAGTAGAGACAGAAAAAAGTTCTAACAACACATCGGGGAGCACATCAAATCTCATTGCCACCTAAGGCGTCACAAAAGATAAAGTAGCACCGGGATCAAGTAAAGCATACAAATCTAGTTGAAAAACTTTCAACGTACCGGTAACCATATCGGGAGAACTCTCTCTCTCTCCACGAGTCTGAAGTGCATAGAAGTAGTTTTGCTTAGGAGCATTGGAACCCACACCACTAGTAGTAGCTTGCTTGACCTATCTCCCTTTAACCACAAGCATAGGGCAATCCCTCCTTTTGTGACCACTTTTTCCACAACCATAACAACCATCTGTGCCGGCTAGGCACTTACCATCGTTCTTCCCTCCATACTTAGTGTAATTTGGCCTAGGCAGTGAAGATCCACTACCATTACCTCCTTGAGGATTAGGGTTAGACACCCTATCTTGGTTGAACTTTGGAGAAGCATTAGAAGAATCTCGTTCGGAAAACTTTTGTCGAAATCTAGGATGACCTTGCCCATCGGACCTTGCATGAGAGAAATTACCATCACCGGTCTTTGCCCTTTTTACCTATATAGAATTTTCCTTAAGTTTTTCCTCCTCAATTTGTTGTGCATGTACCATGAGATGAGAGATGTCCATGTCATGAATGAGCATGGCGGTTCGGCACTCTTTAACTACCATTTCAGACACCCTCAAAATGAACTTACTCATCTTAGCCCTTGAATCCACAACCATTGTTGGAGCATATTTCGACAATTGAGTGGACTTTAGAGCATACTCCCTCACACTTATACTCCCTTGCCGGAGGTTAATGAACTCAAGCACCTTGGCTTTCCTCATCTCTAGGAAAAAGAACCTTTCAAGAAAAGCATCTTTGAATTTCTCCCAATCTAGAAGACCCACATCTTACGATTTCCCTTCCTTCCATTGATTATACCATATTTGAGCCACTCCCTTTAGTTGATAAGCGGCCAACTCCACTTTTTCTACCAGCGTAACTCCCATGATAATCAAAACCTTATAGACCTCATCGATAAAGTCTTGAGGATCTTCCTCAACTTTAAAACCATGAAACTCTGGAGGATTCATCCTTGTGAAGTCCCTCACTCTTGAAGCCACTGAATTCATATTTGGGTTCACGGGAACTGCAACCTCCCTATTTGCTTGGGCCGTCATCGCTTGAGCCAACACTGAAAAGCAGCCCTAAACTCTGCATTCAACACTTGTTCAGCCAAAGAACCGACCGGAAATTGAGGAGCTTAGGGAGGAGCTTGTTGTTCCTCATTCTCCCTCACATTCCTTCTAGCATAAACTCTTTGGGTAGCCATATCCTGAAGAACATAGGATAAGGATTAGGAGAGAGACTTTACAGAGTTAAACTCTATCGTACGACTTAAGAGTAATGAAAGAAGTGGAGTTTCCTACTCATCTTGTAGCCACTCATTCATAATTGTGGCGCACTTCACACTTATGAACAAGACTCTACTAGACATGGCTTATGAGACATCCTAGGACTATTCTAAACCTTGTTCTCTGATTACCAAGTTTGGCACGACCCAGGGTACCCCCTAGATGTAACATGGCGTATAGAACCCCGAAGGACTCCATACAAGCCACTTAGCTCTCATAACATAAGAAATAGAACAACAAGAATAAATCAATAGTACAAGTCTAAATCATTTTTATAAAATGAAAAGTAGAAGTCTAAACTCATGTCTCATCATAGCCATCTAATACAATCGAATGAAAATTAGGTCTAGCCCATACAACATGTTCAAAAATGAAATACAAGAAAGAAACTAAGAAGATAAACTCCGTCCTCGAAGCATGAGGACTCACCCAAAGCTCAGGAATAGCTCAAGTCAACCTCTAGCCACGAAAACCTGAAACCTAACTGTCGGACCCTACATTTGGGAAAAATATAGGCAAGAGTATGCGTTACTACAAAATAATGTACCGAGTTTGATATCCATGCATAAAACAATTAAAACATGCTAAACAGGACATTTCATTTTATGACATGCAATTGACCAAGCTAAACATGATATAAAAGCTTTATAAAACATAAGTCATAAAATCATGGTCAATCCAAGCTAACTTCATCTTTAAAACCTTTGAACTCATGTAAGATACTTCTTTACGTAACCTTAGTTCATTATTACCTGTGGGAAATTAGCCTAACCGACATGAGACCATATGAGCTATAACAAGATCACTCGATGTCTCCCACACCGAAAATGGTTGTTCTACTTGCCTAAGATAGAACCATGAACATATAGCTTACGTGGATCCACTAGCTAATCAACCTATGGGGGCACATAGTTTATGGGATAAGGAGATTGCTACTAGAAACCTGACCTCTACTATGGGGGAGCATCAATCTCATGAGATTACTTTGGAAACCCAGTCTCTACTATAGGAGAGCTTCCATCTAACTTTCAATATCCACTCGGTGCTAAGCATAAATTCCCATGGAATAGTCATTTCTTACTTGACTTCATTACTCATGAAAAGGTATCCTTGGACAACCAATCCAAGCTAGTTCATTAGGATAGTTCTTACTCTTGATTCATTTAGGTGAGAAAGTCTTTCAACCTAATAATTCTTTCTATTGTGACAAAACCTTTCACATCATGCTAGGTATGTGTATATGAGAATGTCCTTTCAACAACACAATAACAACATCATCATTGGTACTTTACTCTCAAAGCACCCTTAAAACATTTGCATAAATCTCATAATCAATACATAAGTCCATAATTTACCTCTTGAGGTCAAAATCCACTTTCAATCATACACTCTTAGAAAACATGGGTTAGATATGGATTTCATCATAAACACATGTAAAACTTGTAATACATGCATAATTTCATAAAACTCTTACTTGAAGATCAAAATCCCATGACATATAGTTCATAACTTGAAAACACAGGGATCACATGGGTTCATGGGGGAATTTATCATAAAAGAATTGAAATTCATCAATTCATGAATAGAATATCGTAACTAAATCATTTAAATCAATAATGAAAAAAACCCATGCTAATTCAAGAAAACCCTACCTAAATTGGGGAATTCTACCATTTGAAATAGAGGAATTTGGGAACTCCATGGATGAAAGGAATCCATGGATGAAAACTACCATACCTTGAGTCCAAATATTGGCCTTCAATGGAGGAATTGGAACCTTAGCTTGAAACCCTAGGTGAATCCTTCTTCTTCTTCTTCCAGTTTTTAGAAAGAGAATATTTGGAGAGGATTTGGGATTCTTTTTGTGAATTTAGAAGAATGAAGTAAATGGGGTGAATTTGGGGTTAAAAAGTTTTATATTGGGGTCCTAAATATAGACAAAGAGAGATAGCTTAGGAACTAATTAATTAGGAAAAGACCCAACTAACCCTGAGAATTAACTGCCAGTAGTCCACCGACGAACCCATTCGACGGACCATGGTCTGACCTACGGTCCATCTTGCTGGACCGTGGATGGAATTTTGGGACTTGATCCTGTGTCCTCAAACCATGGACCCTAACCATGGATCGTGGTCTGACCTACGGTTTGTGGGTTGCATCGTGGTCCTGGACCCTCAGACCCTTCTTTGGAAGGCCAACCACGGACCACACCTACGGTCTGTGGTCCACTCTACGGGCCATGGGTGGCCGGCGTTGTCTGGCACATGTAACTTTCTGGAATCTGCTATGTTGGTCTATTTGAATATAGGGTGTTACTGGTGTGGGAACCAGTTTTTTCCGAAAAGACTTTGTATGAGAATTTTGACTACTTCGTTCAGTCTGGAGTATCAAATTTTGTGGATTTGAATATCCCTTTTGCATGCATGGGGTTCTGAATGAATTTGGAGAACCCTTTTGGAGATTTAGAACTTGGCTTAACCAGTTGATATGCATCTGCTGGTGTAGGCCAATTTGCTCTTCACGATTGCATGCCACTTGGTTGCGTTCACGAAGGTCTGGGCCTTAGTTCTTTGTGACCACGTGGCCCATTGCCTTGATCGCGATGAAGGGTTTACCATCCTTGGTAATCGTGATGGCGAGGCAGGGTCTCCACAATCGCGATGGTCAACCCTTTAATGAGTCGCGATTACGAACCTCCTCCTCGCGACCGCGACGAAGAGATCCGCCTGGATTTTTAATAAAGACCAGACGCAATCAACTTGAGAGAATGAGGTCCAATTGGAGTTTTCTCCCTCGTTTCTTGTTGGAAATTGGTGACTCAAAGTTCCACACGTCCATATTTGATGGGACTACGTCGTAGATTGATCAGATTGCTTTGGTGGACCTGCAATTGATGTGAATCCTCGTTTTAGCTGTTGCCCTTCTCTTTATTTGTGTGTAAATTGTATATGTTGTATGTGGCTATTTTGGGCCTCGAATTGCATTCAATTTTGGAACACAAGTTTGAAACATAGTTTATGACCTTTTAACGGAGTCAATTCTGGAATTCCCAGCATGGATCCTATAATTCATGTTTGACTCTAAAATTGGTCCTTTTCTATTTAATCTATTTTTGGTGTCCTAAAGGTCGTACTTACATTGTGATCCTATTTTTGATAGCGTGGTAGAGTTTGAAGGTCGTTCAGAAAGGAAAAACTCCAGCCTTGTGATATATAGTACACACGGTCGGCCTGCAGGTAGGGTATGACTTCCTTTCTATTTAGATTGAGCAGTGTGAGTGGGTACCTAGTTATTTTTACTTTTCTACTTAACAATTATGAGTGAGGGTTTATTTCTACTATATCAAGGGTAGTACCATACCAGTAGGGTTGGTTGTGTGACTTGCATGCTATGTGAAAATTACTTGAGTTTTATTTGTTTTTTGATGCATGTTTGGCCTTCACCTATGACATACTTGTGTTTCCTTAGACTCCCGAACCTTGTGGCTTGCTTTGTCTCCGACATCGATTCGGACGAACTAGGTCCCTGTAGACTTGAATAACACACTTGAGTATGATAGTCTGAGCCTTAGCTTAGGTGTTATCGTTGCTTGTAGAACTTCCATACTCTCTCTTTATCTTCCTCTTTTTGTGGCTCTGAGGCGTTATTGGAGGTTCGTGCTATCGTGATGTTTGGTGATTGAGTTGTGCTTGGTTGGGAGATTTTTGTTGATACCTGTGGAAGTGGACATCGATCCACGGTGGCTTGGAGCCTATTTGAGATCCTCTACGGAGTTGATACGCCCGTGGGTCACTCTTGCAAGCTGGGCGGTATGCCCCTGGGAGTGGACTGGTTGGCTGGGCGGCCATGGCATATGAAATCATATACAAAATAAACACGCCCCTAGGTCACTCTTGCAAGGTGCGCGGTACTCCCCTAAGAGTGGACTGTCTGGCTAGGCAGCTTGGATTGATTGCCACTATTGTTAGCTGGGCTGGGAGTTCACTCGTTGTGTTTATTGTCACTCTTTCTAGTTGCGATGGGAGTTGAGTGGTTCTTTGATTTGGATCTAGGTTACTCTTCTTTCTTATAAAGTTAGCTTTTATGTGTACCTGTCAAGCTTATGGGGGTCCATTTGTGTTTTTATTTAATCTTGCGCACGAGTGTACTTTCTGGGCTTATGCGGGTCCAGTTAGGTTTAGTTTAGTTGTACTTAGATTTACTTCCTGTCTACTTGTGTGCCTTCTTTCTTTTCCCTTTTTACCTTCGTTTGTGTCTAGATTCTATCTTTTCTGATTGTCTTTACTACTCTTGCTCAGTTGACCTGTGAAAGCTATTGATTTGCGAGATACTCATGAATATTGTCCGGTACCATTTGACGACTCAAGCTTGACATTAATATTGCACCGTGTGTTGCTTCTCGTACCCTCGACCTATCTACTCCCTTATTTGGTATTAGAGCCAGACCGTCCTCTCCGGAGAGAGAAGCAAGGTTTCGCATAAGGTCTATTTCTCGTGTTGTTACCGCCAACTTTAATTTATTCAGTCTTCTACTTTTATTAGAGTCATTAGTCATAAAAGCGTGTGTAGTCATAAACTTTGTGTATACTCTCTTCATATAATTTAGAACCTTGTATATTTTGTTTTAGTCTTTTAAACGTTTGTAGTTACAAGGTCTGTCTATAGTCTTTTCTGTATATATTAATTGTCGTGAGTTTTCCTTAGACTTTAGAACAAATAATTTGTGTCTTTTCTTAGATTTTAAAACAAATATATGTCTGAGTCTTTATTGTCCAAAAACTACAAAAATATGTCTATGTCAGAGTCTTTACCATCGTCTTCCACTTCTTGTAAATCTGCGTCTTTCCCGTCTGCATCTAGTTCATGTAAATCCTTAGCAAAGGTAAACATGTCTCCTACTCTGAGTAAAACGTTGTCGTGTAAATACGACTACCTTTATGAAGTAGATGTGTTACCCCCAGAAAATAAAATATCCTCCACATATCTACCTCTGTTAAACCCATATTCTGCCTTTGTAAAAAAGTCTTGTAATCCTTGGATGCAAATCCGCTCCTTGGTTCGGCAAAAGCCCAAAGGAGTCAAGGAATATGTTGATGCATCAAAACTTGATCAGCACCCTATTCTTGCAAATCAAGAAGAACAATTCATCACTTTGCAGATGCCAGAGGATTTTCCCCGACAGTGGAAAAACCTAGGTTTTACCCATATCCATTTTGGTGCTGTTAGAGTTGCAATGACATATCACGGAAGAAAATATCAGCCCGTCGTGGCACGTCTTTCCCTTCTGGATACTAGACACTACGAATACCAGCATGCAAACTTGGGTACGTCGGGAATAACTCTAAACGCAGGGACTGTCTTTGTTACGATATTCCCAAACTTCAACATGTCCCTACAAGATTTGTATCTGACGGAGATGTTGAAGATACAGGTCCAAATACTTGGAGCTCCTCAAGCTAGAGATGCCATACAGGCTACTCTTCATTATCAGCTGGCTTGGAGAGTCCAAAACCATGCAATGGACCTATCCCTTCTAGGTGGCCAAGATGCTTTGTTTCTAAATGTAGATGCCACCAATGGAACCACTCAGTGTACCCAGATCCCAAGGCAAATATCTAGAGAAGAGCTTGTCAAAGTTCTTCCTGATTCATGGGTCACAAATTATGAGAAGCTTAGAGAGCATCCTCAACCTCTCCAGTCCACTGAGCCTACTTTCTCCAAAAAATCCGATAATAAACTCGATATATGCTTTGACCACACTCACTTGAAAAAAGTCCATAAAAACGCCTTCTCTATGCATATGTACCAGCCTCTAGATAGTCTTGATAAAACAGAAAATCTGGATCCTGAATCCATATCTGAGATTTTTGGAAATGATCTTGATTGGATAAGAGAATTCAATCATGATGGTCGTGGCGTATTTTGGTATAAGTGTCCTTTCACAGGACATATTCCATGGGATATTAATTGTGACTCCCGAAATGTGAAGATGATTACTACAGGTCTGAAGATGATGATGAGTATTCATACAATAGAGCCAAATGGGATGAAGAGGAATATCAAATCCTTGTTTCACATAAACCCCAGGATTGGCCAGCTTTATCTAGTCCATCAAAGAATTAGACCTACAAAAAGAGCCTACACCAAAAATGATGTTTATGCTATCCTCTGCAAGCTCCAGTCACACATATGATTTCCTCGATTATCAAACATTAGAAAAGGATAACCTGATCCATGCCACAAAAATACCACAACAGAAAGTTATCCTACCATCGGGAGAACATATGCCCGTAAGCGACATAGAAGCAACACTCAATTGGCAATCTGAAAATGCTATGTGCCAAAATAGAGCATTGACCAGTATCGGACAGTCCATCAGAGGCGTTGCTCATTCACAAGTCAAGCTTCATGATAAAATGAGTTTGATGGAGAAAGAGATGGACCGAACTTTCCATTTGACATCTTGGGGATATCATTAATAATGGATGAGTCTGTTCATCTTTTGGAGTACCATTTTGAGTGGGTAAAACTGACTCATTCTGGGTCTTGTATGAAACAAGGAATTCATATTTGCCAGGACGGCTTAGAGAACCAATATATGGATCTCCATCATCAAGTCTTCTTTTGAATTCCTTTTCACAATTTATGCACTGTTTCCCGCTTTTGCTTCTGTCAGCATCACCCAAGTCACCTTCTTGGCATCCTTTGCAGTCACAGTGTATGTTCCATGGAGTATGCCCTGTGAAGGGGAAAGTGAACCATTGTACGCCACGTCCATCTAGATCGAATTGTCTAATCCAATCATGTTCACACTTAAAGCCACTTAGAAACCAAGATATAGTATATAGTTCCTTATCCTCAGGAATATTAATATGAGATTGGTGCATATGGACATGGAAGACTATTTGTTTTGGCCTTTTGTGGGGAGAGTGACTAAGTATGTCATATTTTGGCATGGTCAACTTTGGTTCATCAAAGAAGAGATGTTGAGGCTGGACTCTCAACTTCTCATATTTCGTGACCCATGCGTCTTGGTGCATATGGACAGGAAAGCTCTTCTCTAGATGGACGTGGTGTACAATGGTTCACTTTCCCCTTCACAGGGGATACTCCATGGAACATAGACTGTGACTCCAAACGATGCCAAGAAGGTGACTTGAATAATACTGACAGAAGCAAAAGCGGGAAACAATGATGAAACTCTGAAAAGGAATTCAAAAGAAGACTTGATGATGGAGATCCAACTATTGGTTCTCTAAGCGGCCCTAGAAAATATGAATTCCTTGTTTCGTACAAGACCCAAAATGAGTCAGTTTTATCCACTCAAAATGGTACTCCAAAAGAAGAACAGGCTCATCCATTATTCATGATATCCTCAAGACGTCAAATGGAAAGTTCGGTCCATCTTTTTATCCATCAGACTCATTTTATCATGAAGCTTGACTTGTGAATGAGTAACTCCCCAGATGTACTGTCTGATACTGGTCAACACTCTATTTTGGCACATAGCATTTTCAGATTGCCAATTAAGTGTTGCTTCTTTGTCGCTTGCGGGCATATGTTCTCCCGATGGTAGGATAACTTTCTTTTGTGGTATTTTTGGAGCGTGGATCAGGTTATCCTTTTCAAATGTTTGATAATCGGGGAAATCATATGTGTGACTGGAGCTTGCGGAGGATAGCATAAACATCATTTTTGGTGTAGGCTCTTTTTGGGAGGTCTTATTCTTTGATGGAGTAGATAAAGCTGGCCAATCTTGGGGTTTATGTCAAACAAGGAATTGATATTCCTCTTCATCCCATTTGGCTCTATTGTATGAATACTCATCTTCATCTTCAGACCCGTAGTAATCATCTTCACATTTCGGGCAGTCACAATCAATATCCCATGGAATATGTCATGTGAAAGGGCACTTATACCAAAATACGCCACGACCATCATGATTGAATTCTCTTATCCAATCAAGATCATTTCCAAAAATCTCAGATATGGATTCAGGATCCAGATTTTCTGTTTTATCAAGACTATCTAGAGGCTGGTACATATGCATAGAGAAGGCGGTTTTATGGACTTTTTTCAAGTGAGTGTGGTCAAAGCATATATCGAGTGTTTTATCGGATTTTTTGGAGAAAGTAGGCTCAGTGGACTGGAGAGGTTGAGGATGCTCTCTAAACTTCTCATAATTGGTTACCCATGAATCAGGAAGAACTTTGACAAGCTCTTCTCTAGATATTTGCCTTGGGATCTAGGTACAGTAAGTGGTTCCATTGGTGGCCTCTACATTTAGAAACAAAGCATCGTGGCCACCTGGAAGGGATAGGTCCATCACATGGTTTGGACTCTCCAAGCCAGCTGATAATGAAGAGTAGCATGTATGGCATCTTTAGCTTGAGGAGCTCCAAGTATATGGACTTGTATCTTCAACTCCTCCGTCAGATACAGATCTTGTAGGGACATGTTGAGGTTTGGGAATATCGTAACAAAGACAGTCCCTACGTTGAGAATTATTTTCGACGTACCCAAGTTTGCATGCTGGTATTCGTAGTATCTAGTATCCAGAAGGGAAAGACGTGCCACAACGGGCTGGCATTTTCTTCCGTGATTTGTCAATGCAACTCTAACAACACCAAAATGTCCGGGAAAATCCTCTGGCATCTGCAAAGTGATGAACTGTTCTTCTTGATTTGCAAGAATAGGGTGCTAATCAAGTTTTGACGCAACAACATATTCCTTGACTCCTTTGGGCTTTTGTTGAACTAAGGAGCGGATTTGCATCCAAGGATTACAGGACTTTTTTACAAAGGCGGAATATAGGTTTAACAGAGGTAGATATGTGGATGATATTTTATTTTCTGGGGGTAACACATGTACTTCATAAAGGTAATCGTATTTACATGACAATGTTTTACTTAGAGTAGGAGACATGTTTACCTTTGCTAAGGATTTACATGAACTAGACGCAGACGGGAAAGACACAGATTTACAAGAAGTGGAAGACGATGGTAAAGACTCTGACATAGACATATTTTTGTAGTTTTTGGACAATAAAGACTCAGACCTATATTTGTTCTAAAATCTAAGAAAAGACAAAAATTATTTGTCCTAAAGTCTAAGGAAAACTCACGACAATTAATATATACAGAAAAGACTATGGATAGACCTTGTAACTACAAACGTTTAAAAGACTATGAAAAAATATACAAGGTTCTAAACTATATGAAGAGAATATACACAAAGTTTATGACTACACACACTTTTATGACTAATGACTCTAATAACAGTAAAAGACTGAATAAATTAAAGTTGGCGGTAACAACACGAGAAATAGACCTTATTGGAAACCTTGCTCCTCCCTCCGGAGAGGACGATCTGGCTCTGATACCAAATAAGGGAGTAGATAGGCCGAGGGCATGAAACGCAACACACGGTGCAATATTCATATCAAGCTTGAGACTTCAAATGGCACCGGATAATATTCATGACTAGCTCGCAACTCAATAGCTTTCTATGTAAACTTTAGGCATTCACGTCCATATAGGCGGCATGCCATGCAACATCCTCAAGATACAACTATCACAAGTTTTAGGCTACACAGCCATCAAAAACTCCGTGTGATTCAAACCATAATAGCTACCTTAATTTTAAGTAGTAAACTGTACAATAGATAATACAACTTTTCTGGATAAAACATGAGCTTTTCACGGCTCTCCTGGCCTATAGCGCCCTTAAACAGTCTGGGAACAAGTTCTATTCTACCGTTACCATCTTACATACTTAATTATTTCCAGAAGGCTATTGCAATTACAACAAGCGATGGAATGGTAAACTTACTATGTAGTTGTATCAAGATGATTTTGATAAACTCAGAAAGCCATTGAAATCAGTTATAATCATACTTGCCGAGTGTTTTCTCTTACCCCGTTCTTTCAACTACCTACCGAACCAAACTTTCCATCCCCCCCAAAAGAGAAGAACAAGAGAGAGGTTTAGCCAACAATCATTTTATTCATAACTGAAAATATACAAAAGTGTAGTAAAACTAAAGAGATTTTCTAAGAAAAACTCATAAGACTCTAAGCTATGACTCTTGTTTTCTTTCTAATCTATTCTGATCTATGTATCAACTAAGACTTGGCCTGCATTTTATAGGAGAAGGTGGCCTAATGCAGACAAACTAAAATTAAAGACCTTATCTTACATGGCACACTATTCTAGTAATAGATAAGCCTTATCCTATCTAAAGATAGTAAACCATTATCCAGACTTACTATCTTTATCTAATATAATAAAAGTCAACAAACTTTATTCAAACTGGACCCCACTTAACATGTGAAGGAGCCTCCTAAAACAAAACAAATAAAACAAACTAAATTGTTGGCATGTGACAGCACGTGCAAGCTGGTGGATGAGCAGCTTGTAGAAGACTCCAAGCAGGTGTGTAAGCTACTTGTAGACATCTCTCAAGCAAGTGGATAAGATACTTGTATGCAACATCAAAGTAGGTGGATAAGCCACTTGTAGGAAGCTTGCAAGCAGGTGGATAAGCAACTTATTGGCAAACCTTTCTAGGAAGTTTTGTGAAAACTTTGCTAGGAAGTTTAATAGTAAACCTTGGCGGGTAAGTGTTAATTCTTGCACATGTCATCAGGCGTAATTCGATCATGCAGAGGTTGAAGGTGGGCTTGAATATCCTTCTTCCATCCACCAATCGAAACAATATTTCTTCTTGTATAACTCCTTCTTTTCGAGGCTTCGTTTGGTCGATCTGGTGAAATACCTATTTGCATTGGATGGTCCTGCCATATTGTGATCCCATTGTTGTGAAGGAACGTTCAGTCTAATGCTAGTAATGGCCTGAGTAACTTTGTCTCTTGTTATCTCACATGGGACTTGATATTCTTTCGCTGCTTGTCGGACTTTCTTCCATTGGGGGTGGTTGTCGCTGTAGTTCCATCAAGCCCATTCTTTAGGCCATATTTGTTTTGGGATACACCGATTTTGTTGGAAGATAATTCGTTGAGCTTCATGATATTCATCTTCCAAGGACAAAATAGAGACGAGAAACTTCCAATAGAAGGAAATCTCTGGTCTAGCATGGACCTGATTATTGATAATCTTCACCTCACGGTGCAACATGAATATCTTAAACTCGTAGAAATTTTTGAAGCAATGAACCCACCAACTTCATGGTCGGAACCACAGTAGAAATTTCTGTAGGGCTGGTTGGATTCTATCAAAATCCCTAAACAAGTTACACTTGAACTCCATAAAAATGTAATGCTGGTGACATAAGTACCAGAATAACCATAGGAGTTCTTGGGGGAAATCATTTGCCAATAAAATGAACACATGGCAATATGGATACTCCGGGTGGACTCCAAAAGACTTGAGGATATATCCTCCATACTTCTTGAATACCTGGAGGTCATAATATGTCCTTCGTCTTTCATAATTGATGGATCAAAAGGGTCCCCAAATTGTGTGAATACTTCTGGTGGATACTCTGCCATCTCACTGGGTTGATCCTTGGCTTTTTAAACATAAAGACAGTGCTGGCGGGATTTCCTATACTTTCTTCTTCACCGCATATTTGGAATAACTTTGACATTGAAGTATATGGCTTGAACTGTTGTCTGAAAGCTATTCCCTTAGTTCTTATCTCAAGTCGATCCTTGAGTTGTGTGTACATGTCAAACCCAATGATGAGATCTCTTCCTGGAACAGCTGAACCAAGGAGTTTGGTCTGAAATTGTAACCCAGGGAAGAATTCAATTATGACCAAATGTTTTGTAATCAGCTTGGTCTTAAGGATTTCCTTTGATGGTCTACTAAAATTCTGGAAATGAGAAATCCATTTGTCATCAGGTAGAACTGCTGGGTTAAGAATGGATGATGCGGCTCATGTATCCATAAGTGCAATGACTTGCACAGCTTTATCCTATTTTGAAGAGTAGATAGCCAATTGAACATGAGGTATATCAACTTCTCGAGGGAAGTCAATCATTACTTCCTTTGAATTGGATAACTGAAACAGGTTGTGGCCTGTATCAACATTAATATCAGTATCATCACTAGTCATCTCATAGACATCTATTGAGAAGAGATTTTTGCCCGTTGGTTCATCCTCCAGTGAAAATATCGATTCAAGGTCGTCATCTCTGCTGAGATATATTCCGGTATGATCGGCTATGTCATCAAAGAGTTGGAGGGTCTTGACAGATCTTTTAGATTGAGGGCAATTCTTCGCAAAGTGTCCAGGCTTGTTGCAAATAAAGCAATGATCATTTTTCCTGTAATTGCCTGGACTTCTTCTCCTGAAAAACCTAGTGCGCCTAGTCATCCTGGATTGATTATCAGGTGGCCTAGGTAGCTTTAACCTTCGGTACTACTTGACAGTTTTTCGTCTTGATCGACGACTTGAGCAAGAGCAATCAGACTTGGTGACAAGATCACTTCGACTGCATGCCTTATCAAGACCTGGATTATTTTGGACGATCTGTTTCAGAATAGATCTCTTTGTGCAGATACTATCCAGGGCTTGAAAAATAGCTTGCCTGATGTAGACAATATGTGGGATAGTTATAGATTTCAACCTATCCTCAATGATTGTCATTGCATGTCCTGCTAACATCTTTGGCAATGATGACACAAAAGCTTTCTTCAAGCTGGAATCTCCACCAAGCTCAAGATAGATTCTTGCCATCTTTTGGAAATGGATATCAATGATATCTCTATCAAATGATATAAACTTCATTTCGAAGAGTTGTCTCCGCAGCTTTTCACTTCTTTGACCGGTATCTCCACAAAAGACTTCTAGAAGTATGTTCAAATTTGTAGCGAAGTCTTGGGATGCTAGGAAGAAGTTCCTATCCGCAACACCTATTGCGGTCCACAAATCCCTGAGAATTTCGGAGAACCTTGAAGTAAATTCTGATAGTATCATGTAGTTTTCCCACTTGACTAGATTCTTTGTAACCATCCAAGTACAGAAATCTTGGATCCTTTGAGGCCATGCAGCGACCTTAACATTATCGAGAGTAAAAGTATGAAACCCAGTTCCAACATTTTTGGGAATTGTATTCGTTGGTTCTGGTTTCCTTTCCGGGATCGGATCATCAGTCATGCCATCCTGGTCATCATCTATTTCAGAGACATCTGGTTCCTTGTGATGATTCATGAAGATGGGTGGATAGTCCTCTTCATCAGATTCTAGTGAAGATTCAGCAGTTTCCTCAACATATTCCTGGGAATCATCAACATATTCCTTGGGATCAGTGGAAGATTTGCTATCTTCGATATATCCATCTGAGTGATAATTATCTTCAGACTCATGCTCCAAATCAATGTCATCAAGATGCTCTAGATTAAAGTAATCAAGATGTTCATCGCATCTGAGGTAATCGTCAATGGCATTGAGATAATCATCGGTTGGACTATCATCTTTCAGAGAGTAAAGCTCTGGAACAACCTGGTCGTTCATACCCAAGATAGGGTCTGAAAAACCAGTCTTCGCCATTAGTGATGTCCTGTACGAGGGCATCCCATTCCTTTACTGAATCTGATTTTTCATGATCTTAGATCGTCAGGTCTTCAACGAATGGACTTAAATCTGCAAAGATAGAGTCGTCATTTGGTGCCTTGTAACTTGAGATCATCATAGGTCCAGGGTCCGCACCTTTTTTGCGTTTGGACCTTGCTTGTGCTTCTTCAGCTCGCTTTTGAGCTGCCATTGCATCTTTTCTCTCCCACACTAGTTTGGCTATGTCAAACTCAGGTTACTCTTTATGTGGTTTAGCCGCACTAAATGAGAAAGCCAGTTCTGGCGGAGAGTATCGTTGTGAGCACATAGAGAATGGGGTAGACCTTGTGGGAGAGGATTTAGCACTCCTAGGTTCAGGGTTACCATATCTCAATAGTTGGATCTGCTCCTTAATTGAGGCTACGTCAGTTCTTTTTTGTTCAATATAGTGGCCGAGCGACGTTCCTGGGCGACATATATCGAACGGTATTATTTGCAACCTTTTTTCTAATGCTTTGATTAGTATGATATGTTGAGTTGACGTTTGGTCCATATTTTTCTCCATCAGACTCATTTTATCATGAAGCTTGACTTGTGAATGAGCAACGCCCCTGATGGACTGTCTGATACTGGTCAACGCCCATGATGGACTGTCTGATACTGGTCAACGCTCTATTTTGGCACATAGCATTTTCAGATTGCCAATTGAGTGTTGCTTCTATATCGCTTGCGGGCATATGTTCTCCCGATGGTAGGATAACTTTCTTTTGTGGTATTTTTGGAGCATAGAGCAGGTTATCCTTTTCGAATGTTTGATAATCGGGGAAATCATATGTGTGACTGGAGCTTGCAGAGGATAGCATAAACATCATTTTTGGTGCAGGCTCTCTTTGGGAGGTCTTATTCTTTGGTGGAGTAGATAAAGTTGGCCAATCCTGGTGTTTATGTGAAACAAGGAATTGATATTCCTCTTCATCCCATTTGGCTCTATTGTATGAATACTCATCATCATCTGCATCATCATCATCTTCAGACCCGTAGTAATCATGTTCACATTCTGGGTAGTCACAATCAATATCCCATGGAATATGTCCTGTGAAAGAACACTTATACCAAAATACGCCACGACCATCATGATTGAGTTCTCTTATCCAATAGAGATCATTTCCAAAAAACTCGGATATGGATTCATGATCCAGATTGTCTTTTTTATCAAGACTATCAAGAGGCTGGTACATATGCATAGAGAAGGCAGTTTTATGTACTTTTTTCAAGTGAGTGTGGTCAAAGCATATAGCAACTGTATTATCGGATTTTTTGGAGAAATTAGGCTCAGTGGTCATCAGAGGTTGAGGATGGTCTCTCAACTTCTCATAATTGGTGACCCATGAATCAGGAAGAATTTTGACAAGCTCTTCTCTAGATATTTGCCTTGGCATCTGGGTACACTGAGTTGTTTTATTGGTGGCATCTACATTTAGAAACAAAGTATATTGGCCACCTGGAAGGGATAGGTCCATCGCATGGTTTTGGACTCTCCAAGCCAGCTGATAATGAAGAGTAGCCTGTATGGCATCTCTATCTTGAGGAGCTCCAAGTATTTGGACCAGTATATTCAACGCCTCCGTCAGATACGGATCTTGTAGGGACATGTTAAAGTTTGGGAATATCGTAACAAAGACAGTCCTTGCGTTGAGAGTTATTTCTGACGTACCCAAATTTGCATGCTGGTATTCGTAGTATCTAGTATCCCGAAGGGAAAGATGAACCACGATGGGCAGGCCTTTTCTTCCGTGATATGTCAATGTAACTCTAACAGCACCAAAATGGATATGGGTAAAACCAAGGTTTTTCCACAGTCGGGGAAAATCCTCTGGCATCTGCAAAGTGATGAACTATTCTTCTTGATTTGCAAGAATAGAGTGCTGATCAAGTTTTAACGCAGTAAAATATTCCTTGACTCCTTTGGGCTTTTGTTGAACCAAGGAGCGGATTTGCATCCAAGGATTACAGGACTTTTTTACAAAGGCACAATATGGGTTTAACAGAGGTAGATATGTGGATGATATTTTATTTTCTGGGGTAACACATATACTTCATAAAGGTAGTCGTATTTACACGACAATATTTTACTCAGAGTAGGAGACATGTTTACCTTTGCTAAGGATTTACATGAACTAGACGCAGATTTACAAAAAGTGGAAGACGATGGTAAAGACTCTGACATAGACATATTTTTGTAGTTTTTGGACAATAAAGACTCAGACCTATATTTGTTCTAAAATCTAAGAAAAGATACAAATTATTTGTTCTAAAGTGTATGGAAAACTCACGACAATTAATATATACAGAAAAGACTATGGACAGACCTTGTAACTACAAACGTTTAAAAGACTATGACAAAATATACAAGGTTCTAAACTATATGAACAGAGTATACACAAAGTTTATGACTACACTCGCTTTTATGACTAATAACTCTAATAAAAGTTAAAGACTGAATAAATTAAAGTTGGCGGTAACAACACGAGAAATAGACCTTATGGGAAACCTTGCTCCTCCCTCCGGAGAGGACGGTTTTGCTCTGATACCAAATAGGGGAGTAGAGAGGCCGAGGGCATGAGAAGCAACACACGGTGCAATAATCATGTCAAGCTTGAGACGTCAAATGGCACCGGACAATATTCATGACTATCTCGCAACTCAATAGCTTTCTATGTAAACTTTAGGTGTTCACGTCCATATAGGCGGCATGCCATGCAACATCCTCAAGATACAACTGTCACAAGTTTTAGGCTACACAGCCATCCAAAACTCCGCGAGATTCCAACCACTATAGCTACCTTACTTTTAAGTAGTAAATCGTATAGTAGAAAATATAACTTTTCCCGACAAAACATGGGCTTTTTGCAGTTCTCCTGGCCTCTAACGCCCTTCAATAGTCTGGGAACAAGTTTAATTCTACCATTACCGTCTTACATACTTAATTATTTCCAGAAGGCTATTGTAATTACAACAAGCGATGGAATGGTAAACTTACTATGTAGTTGTATCAAGATGATTTTGATAAACTCAGAAAGCCATTGAAATCACTTACAGTCAAACTTGCCGGATATTGAATCCATAGAGATAACAAACAAGCATACTTGCCAAGTGTTTTTTCTTACCCCGTTCTTTTAACTACCTATTGGACCGAACTTTCCACCCCCCCCCCAAGAGAGAAGAACAAGAGAGAGGTTTATCCAACAATCATTTTATTCATAACTAAAAATATACAAAAGTGTAGTAAAACTAAAGAGATTTTCTAAGAAAAACTCTTAAGACTCTAAGCTATGAATCTTGTTTTCTTTCTAATCTATTATGATCTATGTATCAACTAAGACTTGGCCTGGTTTTATAGGAGAAGGTGGTCTAATACGAACAAACCAAAATTAAAGACCTTATCTTACATGGCACACTATTCTAGTAATAGGTAAGCCTTATCATATCTAAAAATAGTAAACCATTATCCGAACATACTATCTTTATCTAATATAATAAAAGACAGCAAACTTTATTCAAACTGGGCCCCACTTAACATGTGAAGGAGCCTACTAAAACAAAACAAATAAAACAAACTAAATTGTTGGCATGTGACAGCACGTGCAAGCTGGTGGATGAGCAGCTTGTAGAGAATTCCAACCAGGTGTGTAAGCTACTTGTAGACATCTCTCAAGCAGGTGGATAAGCTACTTGTATGCAACATCAAAGTAGGTGGATAAGCCACTTGTAGGAAGCTTGAAAGCAGGTGGATAAGCAGCTTATTGGCAAACCTTTCTAGGAAGTTTGTGAAAACTCTGCCAGGAAGTTTAATAGTAAACCATGGCGGGTAAGTGGTAAGTCTTGCACATATCATCAGGCGTCATTCGATCATGCAGAGGTTGAAGGTGTTGAAGGTGGGCTTGAATATCCTTTTTCCATCCACCAATCGAAACCATGTTTCTTCTTGTACAAATCCTTCTTTTTGAGGGTTCGTTTGGTCGATCTGGTGAAGTACCTATTTGCATTGGATTGTCCTGCCATATTGTGATCCCATTGTTGTGAAGGAACATTCAGTCTGATGCTAGTAATGGTCTGAGTAACTTTGTCTCTTGTTATCTCACATGGGACGTGATATTGTTTTGCTGCTTGTCGGACTTTCTCCAAGTGGGGGTGGTTGTCCATGTAGTTCCATCGAGCCCATTCTTTAGGCCATATTTCTTTTGGGATACACCGATTTTGTTGGAAGATAATTCATTGAGCTTCGTGATATTCATCTTCCAAGGACAAAATAGAGACGGGAAACTTCCAATAGAATGAAGTCTCTAGTCTAGCATGGACCTGATTATTGATAATCTTCACCTCACGGTGCAACATGAATATCTTAACATCGTAGGAATTTCAGAAGCAATGAACCCACCAACTTTGTGGTCTGAACCACAGTAGAAATTTTTGTAGGGCTGGTTGGATTCTATTAAAATCCCTAAACAAGTTGCACTTGCCGCTTAATAGAGACGGAGTGAGAGGTAACCATCTGATTGAGATTCGATAAATCCTTTTTCATCTCTTTCAACACTTTGTCGGACCCTTCAACTTTTGTGAGAATCCGTGAAAGCATATCTTCCGTCCGGCCACCCTCAGAATCTTTGGGCTTTTGACGCTCATGGGGAGGAATATACCTATCCTTCTCCCCCTCTCTTTCCTTTCAAGTAGCGTTACGATCACGCCATTCTCTGTCACAGTCTCTCCAGCCCTCATCTCTATTCCATCCTTGATTTCCACCCGATCTTGGGTAGTTTGCACGATAACCTCTTCCTTGATTGGCTGTAAAGTTCACTTCCTCATTGTACATCGCTTCAAATTATGCTTCTTCGGGGTTTGCTCCACCAACACCCACATCATTAACACTACTTGTGCCAGCACCCATGACATTTTCAGCCAAGATATCCAGCTGGGTCATCATTTTGGCCATGTTTTGGTCTCTCTCTTGATCCTTTTCGATCTGCTCTTTTGTCATTTTATAAGTAAGAGGAGAGACTTGGTTTTATCGAGTGTACCATGCCTTGTTGATCTTGGTCATGCAATCAAGGAGTTGGGATGCTATTGCATAGGGATGTTGTATAATACCACCCGGAGAAAGTTGATCAGCCACTCATTTGTTTACCGAGTCAAGGCTTCTATATAAATATTACAGCACCACATTATCTGGAAGTCCATGAGTTGGGCACTGAAGCATCAGCTTCTTAAATCTCAGCCATGTCTCATGGATTGTCTCGCCTTTCAAGCGATTGAAACCTTGGATGCCATCCCTTAGAGTCATCATCTTAGATGGGGGGAAAGAATCGCACTTGAAATGCTGTGGTCAGCTCATCCCAAGAGGTGATAGAGTCCCTTGGTAACTCATCCGACCATTTAGTAGCTTCACCCATCAAAGAGAATGGGAACAACCTGAGACGGACCGATTCTTGCGATATGTTCTTAAATGATAACGGCCCACAAAGATCCATGAAGTTCCTGATATGCTCATTAGGATCCTCATGAGCCACCCCCCAAACAATCCTTTCAAATGTAGGAGCTGAAGCATTGTGCTTGTGATGTGAAAAACAATATTTCCTTCAGCTGGAGGTAAACGAATGACACCAACACCACCCAAATGGTTTGGGTCATTAACATCATTGAGATTCCCAATGTCGTCTTGGTGGCCCACTTGGCTACCATTACTTCCGTTAACGCTCATCTCCTCCCCTGTTTAATACAAGCAACACAAAACCAAAAACTAAAATAAGTAGATTCAACTATAACTAAAAAGATCACAATTCAACTTCAATAAAAGAATTTTAAACAATACCACTCCCCAGCAGCGGCGCTGTTTTGATTAACGTTTCAAGCAAACCTCATCCAATTCTAGGTGTAAGTGATCGTTAAGCAGTATAAAACCCAACAAATGAGTTGGGGTTAAATCCCACAGGGAGCGGTAGGTGTTTAAAGTTCAATTAAGAAGTAAAAATGTGATCTAACCAGATATAGGAATAAAAATTATCGAAAAAGACATGAAACAAATTAAAGGGGTGACATTAAATGTCAGATAAGGGTTTTTGGTTTGCAATTATCAACTACAATGCAGTCACAAACAAATTGAGATAACAATAAGGAGAGGAATTCTCGGGATGTGATTGATTATAGGTAAATTTCGATATATGGGTAATTGAAACTACTAGTAAATAGCTAAATATCAGTGGGTAACCTAGACTATAATTGAAATAGTTTTCTCTCGAACAACTAATCCACTTCAAGTGATTTCTCTCGAACATCAACAAGCATAGCAATTAAGAAAAACCAATAACCTTAATACATCTTCTCTCTCGAGCAAGATGGGTAGGATTGGGTTTAGGATTCACTCTCTCGAGCTGAACCCAAATCAACCCAATACCTACAAACCATTAATCAAAAGCTTTGGTTCTAAAACCTCTCTCTCGAGCAAGCTAAGAACACAAAATTAGAACTGCATTTGCAATTACAATTCATAAATTGAACCTCAGCTAATTATTAAACCCCCTTCAATATAGCATTTAAACTAGTAATTAACAACACCCATAAACTAATTCAACCTGTAATCACATGATCACACCCCAAGAATTGAGGTTTTATCCTAACATCATAAAAGAGTAAAAACTGTTACCGAATCGATCAACCATCAACTGGGTAATAGTAATTAAACCTTTACGATGCTTCAATTTGAAGAAAATTCGAAACTCACTTGCAAAATCTCCAAATTGAGTCTCAAAAAGTCATCAAGTCTACTAAGGAACTCTCTAAACCTGTTCTAGACTTCAAAGAAAAATTCTTAGCTCAAAGGAACTCCCCAATTTACAGTTCAAAATTCTATTTATAGTTGCCGAAAATTAGCCACGAAGGGCCATTAGGCGAGGTAAGTCAGGTTCGCCGAGTGACTACTTTAACCGCCCATTGCTCTCTTCTATCGTCTTTCTGCCTTGGCTCTCAGCATCCTCAAGTCCTGTAACTTTAGGCGATCTCTCTTGGCATCGTGGAACTGCTCGACGATTCACCGACTACCCTTTTTCTATCGCCTACTTGGTTTCTTCCATCAGGGCTAGCACACTAGAATTTTAGGCGGTTAAAGTAGTCACTCGGTGACATGCCAAGTGCTCTTGGCGATCCTCACACTCGCCTTTCTTCACTTCTTCAGTTTGTTTAGTTCCTTTTTGCCAGTTAGTGTCCTTGCTTTGCTCCTCAATCCATATACCTGAAAATTAAGGTTTTATCATCAGTTTATGGTACAAATTAAACATTTGAGGACATGAAATCTATATAAACAAAATCCTAAATGAGTCCAAATCTAGGACTCATCACGGCGTAGGGGTCTCTTTTCATCAGAAAAAGGTGATGGAGGAGACATAAAGTAAGAGACCGCTGGAAATTAACATTTTCCGCCGGTTCATGGCCGTTCTTGGCAGATATGATGGGAGAGGAGAGTGGGGCGGCCATGGGGAAGGAGGAGATTTTCTGGTAAAAGTAAAGCTCTGGGGAAGGAAAACGTTTGTTTCTTTTCCAGATTGAGGTGTGGTCTAGGGAAAAGAAGAAGTATCGGCGGCGTTGGGGTCTTTTGTGGAGGGAGAAAAGAAATTGATTTGATTTGGATCGTCTGATCATTTGATCGGATGGTTAACAAAAATCATGAGTTTAAATAATAATAATAATTATTATTATATATATATGTGTGTGTGTGTGTGTGTGTGTGTGTGTGTGTATAAAGAAATAGTAAAAGTGTGGATTAATTAGAGTCGTTGGATTAGATTGGATGGTCAGGATAAAAGCTGAAGAAGCACAATCCATGTGCTTCCTACGTGGCGTGCGCGAATTGGCTCAATTAAAAGGACTTGGATTGCCAAGTTTTGCTCAAATTAAATCTACTTAAATTATAACCCATTTCTTATTAAATAGTCATAATTTATTTAAATAAAAATATAAATATTTTGTAAGATTAGCTTATTTGACAAAAATAGTCATTCTTTGAAAATTAAATTAGTATAAATTAGTAACTCATTAATTAATTAAGTTTCCTAATTTTGAATAATGTACGAAAAATGTTTACTTTTTATAATATAAATTATCTTTAAACAAAAAATCGATTCAATTCTTAAGAACGACATTTTATAAGATTTAATATTTATGAAGTAAATTTATCGAATAAATAACTATATTTTTTTTTAAAATGTTTTGTTTTTGTATTCCTACAAAATTTCGTAACATATATATTTTATAATCATATTCTTGCAAAGTTCGTCATATGTATACATATATATATATTTTTTATTATTGTTATTATTGTTGTTATTATTATTATGGAAGCTTAATTAATTGAATATAGAGAGCCAAAATTGGGTGTCAACGATTACAACTTATGTTTTCTAACATGTTATTTTATGATTTAACTTGGTCATTGCATGTCATGTGAAGTCCCTTTCAGCTTGATTTCATAACTCTTATGCATTACTATCATACTTGGTACATTCCATGTACTAACGCATACCATTGCCTACATTATTTCACTAATTTAGGGTCCATCGCTCCTACCTCCCATACTCGTTGCTAGTGATCTCATATAGATATTGAAGATTGGCGAGTCCTCATTTTCCAAGAACCGAGACTCTTTTATTGCTTTCATGTCTTCTCTTTTCGAATATTGTATGTGATGTATGGGTTACGTCCTAATCACTCCTTTCATGTAATATATGGCTTTGAGAATTATGTTATACTTCCGTTATTTTGTGTCAAACTCTTTTATATAAAATGATACTTTTAAACTCTCTTGTTTCTAGTATCTTGTATGATTCATGCTAACTGTCTTGTGTAGGGCCTCTCGGGGTCTTATACGCCATGTCATTTATAGGGTGTACTTTAGGTTTTCACAAACTTGTTATCGAGCAAAAGGTTTAAAAAGGTCCTAGGATATCTCATAAGCCACGTCAAGTAGAGTTTTGTTCATGAGTGTGAAGCGCGCCACATTTATGAATGAGAGGCTATATGATGTTTAGGGAACTCCACTTCTTTCATCACTCTGAAGTCATGCGATAGAGTTTTAACTCTATAATATCTCTCTCCTAATCCTTATCTAGTACTTTTAAGGATATGGCCACACGAAGGGCATATGCTAGAAGGAATGTGGGAGAGAATATGGAACGAAAAGCTCCTCAAGTTGCGGTCGACCCTTTGGTCGAGCAAGTGACTATGCAGAGTTTAGGGCTGCTTTTCAAGTGTTGGATCAACCCATGACGGATCAAGCCAATAGGGAGGATGTGGTCCCCGTTAACCCAAATGTGGGTACGGCGGCAACTAGAGTAAGAGATTTACTAGAATGAATCCTCCAGAGTTTCATGGTTCCAAGGTCTGAAAGATCCTCAAGAGTTCATTGATGAAGTGTATAAGGTGTTGATGATCATGGGAGTGATGCCGGTGAAAAAGACAGAATTGGCCGCTTATCAATTTAAGGGTGTTGCTCAAGTATGGTTCAATCAATGGAAGGAAGAGAGGGCAATTGATATGGGTCCTCTTGATTGGGAAAAGTTTAAGGTTGCTTTCCTTCATAGGTTCTTTCCCCTTCAGATGAGAGAGGCAAAGGTACTTGAATTCATCAACCTTCATCAAGGAAACATGAGTGTGAAGGAGTATGCTTTAAAGTTCACATAATTGTCTAGATATGCTCCTACTATGGTTGTCGATCCTAAGGAAAGGATGAGTAAGTTTGTTTTGGGTGTGTCCGAAACGGTGGTTAAGGAATGTCGTATTATCAATGATATGGACATTTCTCGCCTAATGGTTCATTCTCAACAAATCTAAGAGGAGAAACTTAAGGAAAGGTCTAGGGAGGCAAAAAGGGCCAAGATCGGTGATGGTGACTTTTTACATTGGAGGTCCGATGGACATGGTCGTTCCAAGTCTCAATAGAGATTTTTTGCTCAAGGTTCCTCCAATGCTCCAGCTCCTAAATTCAACAAAGATAGGGTGTCTAACCCTAAATCTAAAGGAGTAAATGGTGCTGGATCTTTATTGTCTACTTATGCTAGGTGTGGAAGAAAACATGAGGGTAAATCCCTAGTCGGTTCTAATGCATGTTTTGGTTGTAGCAAGACGGATAATAAGATAAGGGATTGACCCATAGTTTCTAAGAATGAAAGAGATAATCATTGACGGGCTCAACCTTAACCTTTATCAGGTCTAGTGGGAGTCAGAAGCAAAACAGATTCTATGCACTCCGGACTCGTCATGAGAAAGAGGGTTCTCCCGATGTGGTTACCGATATGTTCAAAGTCTTCCATATTGATGTTTATTCTTTGCTTAATACCGGTGCTACCTTGTCTTTTTGACGCCATACGTGGCCATGGGATTTGATATTCTTCCAGATGTGTTGTTAGACCATTTTCCTGTCTCTACTCCTATTAGTGAATCTATAGAGATTGTCCCATCTTCTTATCCCATAGAGTCACTCATGTTGATCTTGTAGAGCTTGATATGTTAGATTTCAATATTATTCTTGGTATGGTTTGGCTGCATTCATGTTATGCTTCTATTGATTGTAGAACCCGACTAATCAAGTTTTAGTTTCCAAATGAGCCTATCCTAGAGTGGAAAGAGGGGAATTATATGCCTAAGAGTCAATTTTTCTCTTGTCTCAAAGCTAGTAAAATTATTTATAATGGTTGCATATATCATCTTGTTTGGGTTAGGGATATGGATTTTGAAACCCATACTCTTAAGTTGGTCCCTGTTGTTAATGAGTTTCCGGGAGTGTTTCCCAATGATTTTCCTGGGTCCCTCCCCCCCGTAAGGGAAATAGACTTCGGTATTGACCTTCTCCTGGATACGCAACCTATCTCTATTCCTCCTTATCGTATGGCCCTTAAAGAACTCAAGGAGTTAAAGGAGCAATTGAAAGATTTGTTGGATAAGGCTTTCATCCAACCGAGTATCTCTCCATGGGGTGCTCCAGTTTTGTTTGTTCGAAAGAAAGATGGTTCACTTCAGATGTGTATTGACTACCCGAAATTGAGCAAGGTTACAGTTAAGAACAAATATCCTCTTCGAAGGATAGATGATTTGTTCGATCAACTGCAAGGAGCAAGTTACTTCTCTAAGATCGACCCCCTGTCGGGTTACCACCAATTGAGGGTCAAGGAAGATGATATTCCAAAAATGGCTTTCTGAACTTGGTATGGTCATTATGAGTTTTTGGTAATGTACTTTTGCTTGACTTATGCTCCAACCACATTTATGGATTTGATGAATAGGGTGTTTATATAATATCTAGATATGTTTTTGATTGTGTTTATCGAAGATATCTTGATTTACTCAAGGAGTGAGGATGAGCATACCGATCATTTAAGGATTATGTTGCAAGTTCTCAAGGACCAACAACTCTTTGCAAAATTTAGCAAATGTGAGTTTTGGTTAAGATCTGTGGCTTTCCTTGGTGACATTATTTCCGATAAGGGTATTGAAGTAGATCCTAAGAAAATGGATGCGGTTAAAGGTTAGCCTAGACCTCTATCCCCTTCAGCTATTCAAAGTTTCTTGGGTTTGGATGGTTATCATAGAAGGTTTGTTGAAGGGTTTTCTTTGATTGCCTCTCCATTGACGATATTGATCCTAAAGAAGGTTAAGTTCATATGGTCTGAAACATGTGAGGAGAGTTTTCAAGAATTGAAAGATAGACTTACCTCTGCTCCAGTGTTGACTTTACCGGAAGGATCCGATGGATTTGTAGTTTATTGTAATGCTTCAAGGTTTGGACTAGGATGTGTTCTAATGCAAAATGGAAAATTTATTGCTTATGCTTCACGACAACTTAACATTCACAAGAAAAACTACCCTACCCATGATTTAAAACTAGCAGTGGTCGTTTTTGCCTTAAATATTTAGAGGCATTACTTATATGGTGTTTATGTTAATGTCTTTACAGACCTCAAAAGTTTGAAATATGTGTTTAAACAGAAAGATCTAACTCTTCGCCAAAGAAGGTGGCTTGAGTTACTAAAGGATTATGACATGAGTGTTCTCTATCACCCTGACAAGGGGAACGTGGTGGCGGATGCTCTTAGTCTTTATCAATGGGTAGTGTTGCTCATATTGAGGATGGTAAGTGCATAGATTAGCTCGATTGAGTGTTTGGTTGGTTGACTCTACCAAAGGCGGTGTTATGGTACATAATGGTTCAGAATCATCTTTTGTGTAAGATGTGAAAGACAAGAAAGGTCTTGATCCAAATTTGGTTGATTTGAAGGAAGCGGTGCTTAAGAAATCCATTGAGTCTTTCTCCCAAGGTGGAGGTGGTGTGGTTTGATATCAAGGTCGTATGTGTGTTCCCAATGTTGATTATTTGAGGGAGCAGATTCTATCAGAAGCCCATAGTTCTTGATTTTCCATTCACCCGGGAGCCACAAAAATGTACCGTGACTTGTGGGAGGTCTATTGGTGAAATGGGATGAAGAAAGATATTGTGGAATTTGTGGCCAAATGTCCTAATTGTCAACAAGTGAAAGTTGAACATCAGAAGCCGGGAGGTTTATCCCAAGATATTAGTATTCCTACTTGGAAGTAGGAAGAATTGAATATGGACTTTATTGTTGGTTTACCCTGCACCTGGCGGTAACATGACTTGATTTGGGTTATTGTGGATCGTATGACGAAATAAGCTCATTTAATTCCAATCAAGGTTTCTTATTTGATGGAGGACTATTCTAAGTTGTAATTAAGATATATGGTTAGGTTGCATGGAGTGTCCTTATCCATTATCTCCGATCGTGGTACCAAATTTACCTCTCAATTTCAGAAATCTTTTCAGAAGGGTCTTGGTACTCGTGTTAAGCTTAGTACAGCCTTTCATCCACAAACCGATGGGCAAGAGGAGGGTACTATCCAAACGTTGGAAGATATGTTGAGAGCTTGTGTGATTGACTTCAAGGGTAATTGGGATGATCATTTGCCTTTGATTGAGTTTGCTTACAATAATAGCTATCATTCAAGCATTGGTATGGCTCCACTTGAGGCTCTTTATGGTAGGAGGTGTAGATCTCCTATAGGTTTATTTGAAGTGGGTGAAGTTTCTTTGATATGTCCCGAATTGGTACATGAGGTTATGGAGAAAGTTCGGCTTATTAGAGAAAGGTAGAAAATAATTTAAAGTCGGCAAAAGTCCTATGCCTATGTTAGAAGCAGTGACCTTGAGTTTGATGTTCATGATTGGGTCTACTTGAAAATCTCACCCATGAATGGAGTGAGGAGGTTTAGAAAGAAATGTAAACTTAGTCCTCGTTATGTGGGCCCATATCAGATTTTGAGGCGTATTGGTAAAGTTGCTTATTAACTTGATTTGCCTAATGACTTGGCGTCTGTGCTTACGGTTTTCCATGTCTTCTTGTTGAAGAAATGTTTTGGCGATCCAATATCTATAGTACCATTGGAGAGTCTTGGTATAAAGGATAACCGTTCTTATGAAGATGTTTTTGTTGAAATTTTGGACCGGCAAGTTTGGAAGTTGAGAAACAAAGAAGTTTTTTCTGGTAAGGTTCATTGGAGGAATCAGTTAGTTAAGGGTGCTACTTGGGAGGCTGAGGCCGATATGATATCCTGTTATCCTTATCTCTTTTCCTCCGACCCCACTCTAGCTTGAGGTATTTAGTTCCTCATGGTCCATCCTTATGACTTAGTCATTCTCATAATTCTTTATGCATGCATGCTGATGAAAACTTGACTTTTTAGAAAATTAGTTAACTTGATTGATTTATCCATGTTTATGTACATTTGAGTATGAGTTTCATATAGGCCATATGAAATGTTGTTTTGAATATGCTTCAGCTTGAGTCAATTCTTCCTTCTCGGGTATGTGCATTATATGATTGTATTCATGTTGAGCTATTAGATCTTCTCTACCCTCCTTATGATGTATTGAGTCCCATTTGAGGATAAATGTTCCCAAGGGGAGATATTGTAACACCTAGGATTTGAAAAGAAGGAAAAATGCAAAGCTTCATAACTGGTGTTTCTGTCTACGGTCCCCAACTATGGACCGTAGGTGCTCTTACGGGCAATAGGTGGAAACCGTAGGTGCTGGGGTGAATGATTTTAAAAGTCAAGTTCCAGTACCGTTTTTACGGATCACCAGGACGGTTCGTCATCCCATATACGAATCGTAGGTAGATCTCATAAGTGAGTCCCAGACTTGATGAAATTTTGAAGGTCTAAGTTAGGAACGATGGATGGCATGTAAGGACCATAGAAATACCAACAGACCGTACATGGGATCCATCGAAAGTGGCTAAAATTTTAGGTCCCGATACTTGACCTACGGCTCATCAGAACGGTTCGTAAATGGACCTACGAATCGTAGGTCTGAACCGTAGGTCGAGTCGATAGTTAATTTTAAGGGACCTTTTTGTCTTTTCCCTAATCATTTTAACCCTATACTATTTCATTTTAATCCTAATCCTAGACCTTATATAAGCCTTTTAAGAAAAAAATCTAACTACTCTAAATCATTTTTCAAATTTCCCCAAATCCCTCAAAGTTCTTGCCCAATATTTCTCTCTCTAAAGCTTGAAGAAGAAGGCTAGGATTTCAAGATCAAGTCACCTAATTCACCATTAATTGTGGTCTTTTGGCATCAAGGTATGATAATATTCACCTATGGAGTCCTTTCTTCCATAGGTCTCCTAAAATTCTCTAATTTTAGAAGGTGGAATCTCCAATTGAAGTTAGGGTCTTATTCGATCTCATGGGTTCATTTCAATTATGATCCAATTGATTGTTTTATATCTTTTTATGCATGAATTGAGATAATTACATGTTTTTGAGTTGAATTCACTTGAACTCATGCATGATCCATGATTTCTAGATATTGCTCATATGATGAAGCTTTTTAATTATGAAAGATGAATTTATGAAGATATTCATGTTTCTTTATGAAATTGAGGAAAATGATTTAAGGTTGCTTTGAGAGTAAAGCATCGATGTGTTGTTGTTGTTGTGAAAGGATTTCTCACATACTACTCAAAACATGATTGTGAAAGGATTTTCTCACATAAAGGATTCATTAGGTTGAAAGGTTTTCTCACCTAAGATGAATCGAGATCAAGGAGCTATTCTAATGAATTCTAGCTTGGATTGGATACTTGATGTGCCCTTCCATGGATAATAAGATAAGTTAAGATTAATGACTATTCCATGGGATTTATGCTTAGAACCGAGTGTCAAGTGGCGATTACCCATGTCCCATAACTATGTGTCATCATAGGTTATCTTAGATAGACATTAGCTAGTGGACCCACCTAAGCTATAAGTTCATGTATCTAACCTTGGAAAGTAAGGACATCTCTTTTCGGTGTGGTATAGACACCTGATTCTATATTATAGCTCACATGGTCTATGTCGGTTAAAGGTAAATCTTCGACAATATTGAACGAAGGTTACTTTCTAAAAGTATCTCAAATGTGTTATAAAGATTTTTAGCTTGCATTACCCTTGATTACAACTTATGTTTTCTAACATTTTATTTTATGATTTATATTAGTCATTGCATGTCATGTAAAGTCCCTTTTAGCATGATTTCACAACTCTTATGCGTTGCTATCATATTTGGTACATTTCATGTACTAACACATACTTTTTCCTACATTGTTTAACTAATGTAGGGTCCGACGCTCCTACATCCCATATTTGTGGCTAGTGATCTCATATAAATATTAAAGATTGGTGAGTCCTCATGTTCCATAGAACAAGACTCTTATAATTGTTCAATTCTTTTGTTTTCGGATATTGTATGTGATGTATGGGTTACGTCCCAATCACTCCTTTGATGTAATAGATGGCTTTGAGACTTATGTTAGACTTTCGTTATTTTGTGTCAAACTCTTTTATATGAAATGCTACTTTTAAACTCTCTTATTTCTTTTATCCTGTATGATTCATGCTAAGTGGCTTGTGTAGGGCCTCTCGGGGTCGTATACGCCATGTCATGTCTAGGGTGTACTTTAGGTCGTGAAAAGACCGAAAGGAGATTCTATGCATAGATGCTTTGAGATCGAAAGATGATTAGCGTCAATGAAGATGACATCCTATTTATGAATGTTCATCACTATAGAGCAGCACAATCACCCCTATGTGACATTGATTTACAATCTGCCCCCTTCCCCACCCTCGACTTATTGTTAACTCTTGATCTTATTTCAATTTTAGTTTAGTTGCGATAATTGATAATCAAAGCTTTATAATAAGTTTGTAATACCATCCACCTAATTTTTCTTACTATTACAAATGAGCTAATTTAAAGTTAAAAATTCTTGATTAAGAATTCTCTACGAAGTATCATTCCCTGTAGGATTCGACCCCGACTCTTCATTGGGTTTTACTGAATATGATCACTAACTCTTTTAATTGGTTTTGGAGGGTGATTGAGCATTATCATTCCTGCATGGCCCAAATTATAAGCAGACTGTATCTATGGTTGAGTTTTATTATAGGTTGCAGATTGTTTGAGATTTGAAAGCGATGAAGGATTCCTCTCAGACAGAGGATTTATTGATATGGGTTACAGGATATATTATGGAGCATGGGGTCAACACAGACTGGGCACGCAGTCCTGACCACGTCAAGAAGGCCTCGCTAAACTTTTCTACGAAATTTTGGTAGTCAATTGTCCATTAGTGACTATCCCTACAATGATGCATAATTATTTGACTCGTGATTGGGAGATGATGGTTATATGTCTCATGGTTGGATATGAGATTGATTTTGCTCGAGTGTTGATTGCGAAGATACATGAGCGAGCATTCGAGATTGCCATGACTCTCCCCTTCCCTGGGCTTATTTTTTGTTTATACCAAAAATCTACTATGCCACTACTTGGTGGTATTGACCTGCAGATTCCATTGACTTGGACACTAAATATCGGGCTTATCCAGGATGAGGTGAACCTGGCTGCACCACGACAAGGATCACACTTTAGCCTGCTAAAAATATGCGACGGCTGAGCAGCTCAAAGAGGGTGAGGTTCCTGCAGGGGATACCACCACTGTTGAGCCCTTGAAGGAACCACTTACCTCCACATCCACAATAGACACTATCATACACATGCTTCTCCTACATCGGGTTACTCCACTATTCCAGTCACCAGAGTACAGCGGCTAGAGACCCAGATCACTTAGTTGTTGTAGTACCTTCGACCATGGGTCTGGACTATAGTTGAAGAGTCAACGATGAGGATGAAAGCTTTGATGGTGGAGAAGACTTAGGCTACCCTATGGAGGATAGACTCTTTTGAGTTGAGGAAGCTCACTCGGCCCCAGACTACACCTAATGCGAATATTGAGAGCTTCCTTAGTGTTGGATAGGCTTCGGGTTGATCTCTATGCACTGGTTTCCGTAGCTTCTTCTGCACCACTTGGTCCGTCACCCATAAAGGCTAGAAATGAGGTAATACTACCTTATTTGGAGATGGAGACACTACTCATATGGCTGGGAAGTGCATGTAGACTGATGCTGGTATTTATGAGAGGACTAAGAAGCGCGCGAGAAAGAAGGAGTGGTATGCACTTGAGGTGGTTTAGCGATAGTCTAGAGACAATGAGGATATGAGATTGGAGAAAGTCCCGCATCACAAAGCTAGAGCATCGGGCTCGGGGGTACTACTAATGGTGCTCCTTGGATTATTCCAAAGGGTCCCCACCGGCAGACCCACATGCCTCTACCTAATTCTTCTATGCTTAGGCGCCACAGGATTGTCGTCACCTTTTGTTTTTTCTTTTGATTTTCATGCATTAAGGACATTGGACATTTCTTTTTGTGGGGGTGGGGATAAATTTTCTTAAGAGTGTAAAGAATAAAGTCTGAATAGCCTTAACACTCTGATCATGCCTATGGGTTATCTTGCCTGTGTTCTTTTTCCTGAAGGTTTATTTAATTTATGTTGAACCGGCATGTTTAGGATGTCAATTGTAAGAGTAGTCTAGAAATAAAGGCATGATGGCAATATTGATAAATATGATATCCCTCTAAATTTATGTATAATTTGTGCTATATTTATTTGATTTATAAGTCAATTGTGAAGGATCTATGTATGACATGATAGGAACTGATATGATAACATAACTTAGTCTGTAGGATGAACAAGATACACTGATAATTTGATAGTTAAACGATATGCCATGTGTGTGAGAGATTAATTGTTCATTTACATAGGATATGCCAATTTAAAACTTTCCCTGTTAATCTGTCTAAGGTAATTTAACTGTTAATTACGAAAGGATCATAGGCCATTATCGAAACTGAGTCCACTAGGCCTAAAAACAACCAACCAAATAAAAATGCTCCAAATTATTCAGCCTCAATTAGACCATTCTTTGAATTTACCCAATTCACCTTCCCATCATGATTATTAACCTTTGTTTTAACCTTGGTCCCTCCTTAGAAATCGTGAACCTCAGCTCAGGCTAAAAGCCTAAATTGAGGGCGGCTACTATAGAGGAAAACAATAAAAGAAAGGGGTATCAAAAGAGTTGTGTATTGAGAAAAAGAGGAGAAAATTAAGATGATGTGGCAGAAGAAAGAAAATAAAAATAAAAATTAATGAAAATTTGAAGAAAATAATTAAAAAGAAAAGAAAGTCAAAGCCACACCCGAGCTTTAATGAAAAAAGAATGAGGAGTAAAGAAAATAAAGGTGAAACACGATTTGGTTGTAAAAGAGGAAAATAGCCAATGTAATGTGTAGGAGGGAAAAAGGTCACTTTTAATCTAAACACACCACACCTGACCCTAAGCCTATGTTACAATCTGTGAAATTTATGCTCTTGTCTCGCCCTCATCAACATCTCTGCAGTAACAATGGCACCAACATGTATGTGCTCTTGATCTATGATGGTGCCGACAAATATTGCCTTGTCATGGGGAAGAGTAGACTCATTCTGGGATGGCATCAGGTTGTTGATTATGAAGCCAAACAAGCATCTGTCCACCAAATTTAAATCATTTTTCTCGATCTTGGTACCATCCGCCCACCAAAAAAGAGAAGAATCAGAGATCAAGGGTGCTAGCCAACCCTTCAGGGAATTCAGATAGTGGCACATCCGGAGTGAATACAAATCATCTTCAAATGTAGGTATATTGAGGGCAGTGTTAATAGCTCATATGTTGCACCGTACTTTCTACCCTCTCACTTCAACTGGTTCAAGTGGCTTCCAGACTTTTCCCTTTCTCTTCTTCGGAAGGTCCTAAGCATATGTCGCATAGAACTCCCTCACCCAAGAAGGGATGTTGGGCCTTATATAAACATTTTAACCCAAAAATTTACTCAATTGAAATCATTCTCTCAAGTTTACAACAGAAGACCTCTCAAATATTTCTCTCTCTAAAAGTTGAAGAAGAAGGGTTCAACCTAGGGTTTCAAGTCAAGTCTCTAATTTCACCATTGAAGTTAAGAAATTGGCATTGAGGTATGATAGTTTTCATACATGGATTGCTTCCATTCATGGAATTCCCAAAGTCTCCTATTTTCAAAGATAGAAATCCCCTATTGAGTTAGGGTTTATCTTCTATGTTGTGGGTTCTCTTAATTATTGAATTAATTGATTTATCTATGATCTTTTATGCATGAATTGAGTTAATCTCATGTTTTTATGATGATCCCCCATGAACCCAGGTAATTCCCATGTTTTCCAAGTTATGATTATGTAATGTGCGGATTTTGGATTATGAAAGAAGAGTTTATGAAATCAAACATGTTCTTATGAAGTTTATGTAAATATTTTAATGATGCTTTGAGAGTGAAGTATCAATGATGTTGCTATTTTTGTATTTTTAAAAGGATTTCTCATATACACATGTAAGCATGAATTGTGAAAGGTTTTCTCACATAATAAGGGTTCTTAGAGTGAAAGGTCTTCTCATCTAAAATGAATCAATAAGTAAGAAGCTATGCTAATGTTGAGGTAAGAGGCGATTACCCATGCTCTCTAATTGAAATGACAAGAGGCGATTACCCATGTCATATGATATAAGAACAAGAGGCGATTACCCATGTTCCTTTATGAGCTAAGTTGAATATGAATAAGAACTATTCTGTGGAAATTAAGCTTAGAACCAAGTGGAAAAGTGGCGATTACCCATGTCCCATAAACTATGTGCCAACATAGGATTGTCTAGATAGACATTAGCTAGTGGATCCACAAAAGCTAGCAGTTCATGGTCCTTACTTTGTCAAGTAGGACAACCCCATTTTGGTGTGGGACAGACACTGGATTCCATGTTGATAGCTCACGTGGTCTTATATGTCGGTAAGGCTACTTTCCACAAGCAAGTTATGATGAACTAAGGTTACTTCAAGGAAGTATCTCATATATGTTTTAAGATGATGTTCACTTGCATTGATTATGTTTTACGACATATGTTTTCTAACATTCAAGATTCATGTTTTACCTTGATCATTGCATGCTCATGAAAATATCCCCTTTAAGCATGATTTAAGTGTTTTATGCATGTCTATCATACTTGGAACATATTTTGTACTAACGCATACTCTTGCCTACATTTCCCCAAATGTAGGATCCGACAGTTAGAAATCCCAGTTTCTTGGCTAGAGGTTGCTTTTAGAGATTTCGAGCTTCGGTGAGTCCTCATGCTTTGAGGACTGGAGTTTCTTTATTTTCAGTCTTTCCTTATTTTCAGTTTTGGACATGATGTATAGACTAGGTTAAATTTAATTTTTATGTACTAGATGGCTATTAAGACGACGTTAGATTTTCCCCTTTGCTTTATAAAACTTTGATATATTGAAACCGTCTATTAAATCTCTTTGTCTATTTCTTATGTTATGAATTCTAAGTGGCTTGTATGGGGCCTCTTGGGGTTTTATACGCCATTTTACGCCTAGGGGTAACCTTGGGTCGTGACAAACTTGGTAATTAGAGCACAATGTTTAGAAAGGTCCTAGGAAGTCTCATAAGCCACGTTGAGTAGAGTCTTGTTCATGAGTGTGAAGCACGCCACATTTATGAATGATAGGCTACAAGATGTTTAGGAAACTTCACTTCTTTCATTACTTTAAAGTCGTGCGACAGAGTTTAAATCTATAAGTTTTCTCTCATAATCCTTATCTGATGCTCTAAAGGAGATGACTACTCGAAGAGCTTATACTATAAGGAATGCGGTAGAGAAAGCGAGTCAAGAAGCTCCTCCTAGAGCTCCTTAAGTTCTGGTCAATCCTTTGGCCGAGGAAGTGACTAATGCAGAGTTTAGGGCTGTTTTTCAAGTATTGGCCTAAGCCATGACGGCCCAATCCAATAGGAAGGTTGCTGTCCCCGTAAACCAAATGTGGGTACCATGTCATCTAGAGTGAGGGACTTCACTATAATGAATCCTTCGGAGTTTCATGGTTCTAAGGCTAAGGAAGATCCCAAGAGTTCGTTGATGAGGTTTATAAGGTGTTGATGATTATGGGAGTGACGCCGATGGAAAAGGAGGAGTTAGCCGCTTATCAACTTAAGGGTGTTGCTTAAATTAGTTTAACCAATGGAAATAAGGTAGATCGGAAGATGCGGGTCCTCTCGATTGGGAATATTTCAAAGTTGCTTTCCTTGATAGGTTCTTTCCCCTTGAGATGAGGGAGACAAATGTGCTTGAATTCATTAACCTTCATCAAGGAAGTATGATTGTGAAGGAATATGCTTTGAAGTTCATATAATTGTCTCGATATGCTCCCACTATGATTGTCGATCCTAGGGAAAGGATGAGTAGGATTGTTTCGGATGGTGGTTAAGGAATATCATACTACCATTCTTATTAATGATATGGAAATTTATCGTCTCATGGTTCATGCTCAACAAATTAAAGAGGAGAAACTTAAGGAAAAGTCTAGAGAGGCAAAGAGGGCTAAAACCGGTGATGGTAATTTCTCACATTCAAGGTCTGATGGGCATGGTCATTCTAAGTTTCGACAAGGTTTTTCGGTCAAGGTTCCTCCAATGCTCCTTCTAAGTTTAACAAAGAGAGGGTGTCTAAACCTAAGCCTCAAGGAGAAAGTGGTAGTGGATCTTTGTGACCTACTTGTGATAAGTATGCAAGGAAGCACGAGGGCAAGTGTCTAGCGGGTTCTAATGTTTGTTTTGGTTGTGGTAAGATGGAACACAAGATAATTGATTGTGTTTAAGTTCCTAAGAACAATGGAGATAATCGTCGAAAGGCTCAACCTAATCCTTCATCCGGTCCTAGTGTAAGTCAGAAGCAAAACTGATTCTATGCACTTCAGACTTGTGGTGAGCAAGAGGGTTCTCCCGATGTGGTTACCGGTATGTTGAAAGTCTTCCAACTTAATATTTATGATTTATTTGATCCTGTTGCTACCTTGTCTTTTGTGACGTCATATGTGACTATGAGATTTGATATTCTTCCGGATGTGTTGTTAGATCCCTTTTCTGTCTATACTCTTGTTGGTGATTCTATTGTGGCTAAGAGGGTCGATAGAAAGTATCCCGTTTCCTTGTTCCATAGAGTTACTCTTGTTGATCTTGTAGAGCTAGATATGCTAGATTTTGATGTTATCCTTGGTATGGACTGGTTTCACTCATGTTATGCTTTTATTGATTATAGAACTCGTGTAGTCAAGTTTCAGTTTCCGAATGAGCCTGTCCTAGAGTGGAAAGGGGAAAATTATATGCCTAAGGGTAAGTTTGTCTCTTGTTTTAAAGCTAGAAAGATGATTTCTCAGGGTTGCATTTACCATCTAGTTAGGGTGAGGGATGTAGATTCTGAAACCCCTACTCCTGAGTCGGTCCTCGTGGTTAATGAGTTTTTGAAAGTGTTCACAGATGATTTACCTGGTATACCTCCCGAAAGGGAAATAGACTTCAGTATTGACCTTCTCTGAGATATGCAACCTATCTCTATTCTTCCTTACCGAATGGCTTCGGCAGAACTAAAGGAGTTGAAAGAGCAATTGAAAGATTTGTTGGATAAGGATTTCATCCGACTTAGTATCTCTCCATGGGGTGCTCTAGTTTTGATCGTTAGAAAGAAGGATAACTCTCTCCATATGTGTATAGACTATCAGCAGTTGAATAAGGTTACCATTAAGAATAAATATCCTCTCCCAAGGACAGATGATTTGGTTGACCAACTTCAAGGGGTGAGTTACTTTTTCAAGATTAACCTTCGGTCGGGTTATCACCAATTGAGGGTGAAAGAAGATGACATTCCAAATACGTCTTTTCAAACTCGGTATGCTGATTATGAGTTTTTGGTTATGTCTTTTGGTTATACTAATGCTCTAGTGGCATTTATGGATTTGATGAATAGGGTGTTTAGACAATACCTTGACATGTTTGTGATTGTATTTATTGATGATATATTGATCTATTCTAGGAGCGAGGATGATCACATCAATCATTTGAGGATTGTGTTGAAAATTCTCAACGACCATGAACTCTTTGTAAAGTTTAGCAAATGCAAGTTTTGGCTAAGTTCTGTTGGCTTTCCTTGGTCATATTGTTTCAAGTAAGGGTATTGAGGTAAATCCTAAGAAGACGGGTGTGGTCAAGAGTTGGCCTAGACCTCTATCCCCTTCGGATATTAGAAGCTTCTTGGGTTTAGCCGGTTACTACAGAAGGTTTGTTGAGGGATTTTCCACGATCGCCTCTCCATTGACAACATTTACTCAAAAAAAGGCTAAGTTCATATGGTCTGAAGCATGTGAGAAAATTTTTTAGTAATTGAAGGATAGACTTACTTCTGATCCGGTGTTGACTTTATCGGAAGGGACTGATGGTTTTGTGGTTTATTGTGATGCCTCAAGAATTGGGCTAGGATGTGTGCTTATGCAAAATGGAAGGTTATTGCCTATGCTTCAAGGCAACTTAAGATTCATGAGAAGAATTATCCTACCCATGACCTTGAACTAGCGGTGGTTGTTTTTGCCTTAAAGATTTGGAGGTACTATTTGTGTTATGTTCATGTAGATGTTTTTACCGACCACAAGAGTTTGCAATACGTATTTAATTAGAAGGGTCTAAATCTTCACCAAATAAGGTGGCTTGAGTTATTGAAAGATTATGATATGAGTGTTCTCTATCACCCCGGTAAGGCGAATGTGGTGGTGGACGCTCTTAGTCGGTTATCTATGGGTAGTGTTGCTCCCATCGAGGATGATGAAACAGAGATGGTTCTAGATGTTCATAGATTTCCCTGGTTGGGTGTTCAGTTAGTGGACTCTACCAAGGGTGGTGTTATATTTCACAATGGGTCAGAATCATCTTTTGTGGCGGATGTGAAAGCTAAGCAAGGTATTGATCCGACTTTGGTTGAATTAAATGAAGTGGTGCTTGAAAAGTCCGTAGAGGCTTTCTATAAAGGGGGAGATGGAGTACTTAAGTAACATGGTCGTTTGTGTGTTCCTAATGTAGACGACTTGAGAGAACAGATCTTGTGAGAATCCCATAGTTCTCGATATTCCATTCACCCGGGAGCCACCAAGATGTACAGTGATTTATGGGAGATCTATTGGTGGAATGGGATGAATAAGGATATTGCAAAATTTGTGGCTAAGTGTCCCAATTGTCAACAAGTGAAAGTTGAGCATCAGAAACTGTGAGGTTTATACCAAGACATTAGCATTCCTACTTGGAAGTGGGAAGATTTGAATATGGACTTCATCGTTGGGTTGCCTCGCACCTTGCAAAAACATGACTCAATTTGGGTTATAGTAGATCAAATGACGAAATCGGCTCATTTCATTCTCGTCAAGATTTCTTATTCGGCGGAGGACTACGCTAAGTTGTACTTGAGAGAAATGGTAAAGTTGCATGGAGTGTTTTTATCCATTATGTCTGATTGGGGTACTCAATTCACTTTTCAGTTTTGGAAATCTTTTCAAAAGGGTCTTGGTACTTGTGTTAAGCTTAGTACGGCCTTCAATCCACAAACCAATGACCAAGCGGAGCGTAGTATCCAAACTTTGGAAGATATGTTGAGAGCTTGTGTGATTGATTTCAAAGGTAATTGAGATGATTACTTGCCTTTGATTGAGTTTGCATATAACAGTAGCTATCACTCAAGTATTGGTATGGCTCCATTTGAGGCATTGTATGGTAGGAGGTGTATATCTCATATAGCTTGGTTTGAGGTGGGTGAAGTTGCCCTAATAGGTACCGAATTGGTACATGAGGCTATGGAGAAAGTTCGACTTATTAGAGAAAGGTTGAAAACGTTTCAAAGTCAGCAAAAATCATATGTCGATGTTAGAAGAAGAGATCTCGAGTTTAATGTGAATGATTGGGTTTATTTGAAAATTTCACCCATGAAGGGTATAATGAGGTTTGGCAAGAAAGGTAAGCTTAGTCCCCGATATGTAGGCCCATATCAAATTTTGAGACGTGTTGGTAGGTTGCTTATGAGCTTGAATTTCCTAATGAACTAGCATCAGTGCATCCAGTTTTCCATGTCTCCATGTTGAAGAAGTGTGTTGGTGATCCGACAACTATTTTCCAACATAAGATTATCTAGATAGACATTAGCTAGTGGATCCACATAATCTAGAAGTTCATGGTCCTTACTTTGGAAAGTATGACAACCCCTTTTTGGTGTGGGGCAGACACTGGATTCCATGTTGATAGCTCACATGGTCTTATATGTCGGATAAGGCTACTTCCCACAAGCAAGTTATCATGAAATAAGGTTACTTCAAGGAAGTATCTCATATATGTTTTAAGATGATGTTCACTTGCATTGATCATGTTTTACGACTTATGTTTTCTAAAATTCAAGATTCATGTTTTATCTTGATCATTGTATGCTCATGAAAATGTCCCATTTTAAGCTTGATTTAAGTGTTTTATGCATGGCTATCATACTTGATACATATTTTGTACTAACGCATACTCTTGCTTACATTTCCCCAAATGTAGGGTCTGACAGTCAGGGTTCCCTTTTTCGTGGGTAGAGGTTGCTTTGAGAGATTTCGAGTTTTGGTGAGTCCTCATGCTTTGAGGATCAGACTTTATTTGTTTTGAATCTTTCCTTATTTTCAGTTTTGGACATGATGTATGGTCTAGGCCCAATTTCATTCTTATGTACTAGATGGATATTGAGATGATGTTAGATTTTCTGCTTTGCTTTATAAAACTTTGATATATTGAAACTGTATTTTAAATCTCTTTGTCTATTTCTTATGTTATGAATGCTAAGCGGCTTGTATGGGGCCTCTCGGGGTTCTACACGCCATGTTACGCCTAGGGGCTAACTTAGGTTGTGACATTATTCAAGGCTCTTGGAGCTATAATTGGGAGAACTCTTGAAGTTTGTGGCTGTGCAAGTGAGGGTTGAACCAACTTGGATCTAATTTCCACCATTTTCCTCACCACCCTAGGTTGTGCCCTATCTTGGGTAGATGGTTGTGGGGTGGAGGTTTGACGGTGATTCGGAGCTTCAGATGGTTCAATAATTGAGAGACGTCGGTGTCTCTTGAGAGGAGGAGGATGAGGAGAAGACTCCATGTCTGAATCAGTATCGGAGTAGACCACATTCTTACCCTTTGTTCTCGCCATTACCTGCACGGTACACATTAAAGCAAAGGATTTGTGAAGGTTAGTCGAAATAGAAAACACTTTGAATCAAGTATGAAAAACAGTTATGAGGCTCACCTAGTGGGAAGGCGCATCGAACATGCACAACAAATACAAGTTTACCCCCAACAATTACAATCCACCTATATGCTTTTCTACCCATGGGTACTCAGATTTCCCCCATTTACCACTAAGTGTTGCACTAATTAATGATTTGACATTAAGAAAGTAGTCACCCTGTCTATCATTGGGAAAAATCATGCAATGGATCAACAATGAGCTACTCAGACTTCACTCACATTCAATTAAGCACAGACCCAACAAGTATATCAACTCTATTCAGCATTCTAACCAACACAATCAGGATTCATAATTTATACAAGCATTAACAGTCAAAATCACATGGATACAGTTCAAATTTAACAATATGATGCTGCCCAAGAAAATTAAGCACTTTACTCAGTTAAAGGGCTCAAGCCCACACCCTCTATGCAATCTAAACTCAAAATTATCAACAAGAAGTCGAAAAACCAAACTTAATGCCAAAAAATTAGCAAGACACTAAGGAATCGAGGTTGGGTTAACTCAAACTCCATGTAAATGCACTCCTAACACTTTCAATACACTCACACGAGGCACACAATCATTCAAAATGCACAATGTAAGAGAGGGAAATCGAAAAAGGCTCCAAAATTTCAAAGGGTTTTGATTTTTGAATTTAAAACAACCCTAGGCCTTTTTATGTTAGGTCAATTATGCGCACTCACTAACGTCGTTGAATGCATTCAGTGTATCGTCATCTAGAGCTTAAGCTCAGCGAACATGCCTGAACAATTACTAAACCTGAAAGCTGATTCGGTGGACCCAATAGAGTCCGCTTAGTGCACTTGGTGTATCTCCCTTTGAAGCTCTGATCTCCGATCTTGACAGTGCACTTTTTCACCGATTTTAGCTCAAAAGGCGGAAAAGAATTAGTCCACTTAATGCCTTCGGCGCATCGGTGTTTTGGTTCTGGTCTCGCCCAATCTTCTCTTTTCTATCTTTCAACCTCTTCTCCACCTGCACTTACAACGAACGTTATTCAAAAGAAATAAAAACAAAATTAAATACTTGGGTTGCCTCCCAAGAAGCACCTTATTTAACATCAAGGCACTACATAGTTCTCAAACTCAACATTCATTCTTGGGGTTCGGGATAATATCACTAAGCGAATCCCCGTTTGCCTTGGATTTAGATGAGTAGCAATTTGACTCAATTGGGTCTCCAGTTTCTTGATGGAAATTGAGTGAGAAGTCATTGTTTTTGATAGAGTGGAGAAGTCATTTTTCAATTCCTTCAATACTTTATCGGACCCTTCAACCTTGTTGTAGATCCTTGCAAGCATGTCTTCTGTACGATTTCCTTTTGACCCACTTGATTCTCTTGGGTGTGGATAATAATGGGGAGGCACGTACCTATCTTTTTCCATCTCCCTATCTCTCCATGGGGAGGCACGTACCTATCTTTTTCCATCTCCCTATCTCTCTATGGTCCAGCCCTCCAATCTTTCCAGCCACCATCTCTATCCTTGATCCAACCTTGGTTCGCACCTTGTTGTTGATAATTGGTGTGAGAACCCCCTCACTTGGTTTCTGAAGAATTGAACTTCTTTATTATATAATGCCTGAAATTTGGCATCATCTAGGCACTGTCCACTGTTGGTTCCAATCGCATTTACTGATTTGGTTCAACCTCCCATGACAAGTTTAGATAACAAATCAATTTGGGTCATCATTTTGGCCATGTTTTCATCTCTTTAATGGTCCCCCTCGATTTGTTCCTTAGATAGACTCACTTAAAGAGTAGGCATGAGGTCCTCTCTAGTGTGCCATGCTCGGTTAACCTTAGTCATATCATCAAGCAACAAAGTAGCCACCTCATATGGATGACTCATCATACCACCATGGACTAAATGATCAATGACACTCTTATTTGCTGAGTCAAGGCTGAAATAGAAGTATTGCAGCAGTAAATTTTCCGGGACGCCATGTGTTGGATATTGTAAGATTAGCCTTTTGAACATCAGTCATGCCTCATGCAATGGCTCACCTCCAATACTCTCAAAATTATTAATTTTGTAGTGGAGTTTAACCATCTTTGAGGGTGGAAAGAACATTTCAAAGAATGCATCTATGAGCTCATCCCATGAAGTTATTGAATCATTTGGCAACTTTGCAAACCACCTTCTAACCTCTCTCGTAAAGAGAACGAGAATAACCTCAACCTTACGGATTCTTGGGAGATATTTTTTAACACAAAGGTTCCACATACCTCCCAGAAAATCCTAAGGTGTTCATGGGGATCTTCGTGAGCCAAACACCCAATATTCCTTTCATCTTGAGCAATAGTATAATAGTTCCTATGATGTGAAACACAGCCCTCCCAGTTGTAGGATGGATTTGGATTGCTCCTGTGGTGTGAACAACATTAATGTGCATTTCATTCAAATCACATGTAACCCCTCGGTTTTAAAAGAAGTTAAAATGCTAAACTTGCATAGTTGGTATCTACGTCTACGGTCCCCACCTACGGACCGTAGGTGTTCTTACGGGCCGTAGGTGGAAACCATAGGTGGTGGGGTGACTAATTTTAAAAGTCAAGTTCCAGTACCCTTTTTACGGTTCACCAGGATGGTTCTTCATTCAATATACAAGTCGTATATAGGTCTCGTAGGTGAGTCTCAGACTTAGTAAAATTTTGATGCTCAAAGTTAGGATATACGGTTGGTAGGTACGGTCCGTCAGTGGAACTATGAATCGTACCTAGGGTTCTGTCTAGGATGGTCCATAACTGGACCTACAGACCGTAGGTCTGAGCCGTAGGTCAAGTCAACAGTTATTTTAAGAGGGATTTTTGGGTATTTTTCTAAATTATTCTAACCCAATACAATATTATTTTAATCCTAATCCTAGGCCATATATAAATATTTTAAGCCTAAAATCTAACTACTCTACATCATTCTTCAAATTTTCCCAAAACTCTCCAAGTTCTTCCCCAATATTTCTCTCTCTAAAACATGAAGAAGAAGGCTAGGGTTTCAAGATCAAGTCTCTAAATTCACCATTAATTGTGAGATTTTGGCATCAAGGTATGATAGTAATCCCAAATTCTCCAATTTGACAAGTTAGAATTTTCAATTGGAATTAGGATTTCACTCAATCTCATGGGTTTTTTCCAATTATGATCTAATTGATCGTTTTATGTCTTTTTATGCATGAATTGAGATAATTGCATGTTTTTAAGTTGAATTCATTTGAACCCGTGAATGATCCATGATTTCTAGATTTTGATCATATGATGAAGCCTTTGAACTATGAAAGATGAATTTATGAAGATATTCATGTTTCTTTATAAAATTGATGAAAATAATTTAAGGTTGCTTTGAGAGTAAAGCATCTATGTTGTTGTTGCGATTGTGAAAGGACTTCTCACATAGTACTCATAATATGTTTGTGAAAGGATTTTCTCACATAAAGGATTCATAAGGTTGAAAGGTTTACCCACCTAAGATGAAAAAAGATTAAAAGAGTTATTCTAATGAAATCTTGCTTGGATTGGCTACTATATGTGCCCTTCCATGGATTATAAGACAAGCAGCAATTACCCATATCCTCTAATGATAAGACAAGTTAAGATTAATGACTATTCCTTGGGATTTATGCTTAGAACAGAGTGGAAAAGTGGCGATTACCCATGTCCCATAACTGTGTGCCACCATAGGTTTGTCTTAGATATACATTATCTAGTGGAACCACATAAGCTAGAAGTTCATGGTTCTCACCTTGGCAAGCAAGGACATCTCTATTCGATGTGGGATAGACACCGGATTTCATGTTATATCTCACATAGTCTATGTCAGCTAAAGGTAAATCTCCCACAATAATGAACTAAGGTTACTTTCTAAGAGCATCTCAAATGTGTTTTAAGGATGTGTAGCTTGCATTGACCATGGTTATGACTTATGTTTTCTAACATGTTATTTTATGATTTAGCTTGGTCATTGAATGTCATGTTAAGTCCCTTTTAGCATTATTTCATAAATCTTATGCATTGCTATCATACTTGGTATATTTCATGTACTAATACATACTTTTGCCTACATTGTTTCACTAATGTAGGGTCAGACACTCCTACCTCCCATACTCATGGCTAGTGATCGCATATAGATGTTGAAGATTGGTGAGTCCTCATGTTTCGAGGACCGAGACTCTTTTATTGCTTTCATGTCTTTTCCTTTTGGATATTGTATGTGATGTATGGGTTACGTCCCAATCACTCTTTTGATGTAAAAGATGGCTTTGAGACTTATGTTAGACTTCCGCTATTTTATGTCAAACTCTTTTATATGAAATGCTACTTTTAAACTTTTTACCTCTATTATCTTGTATGATGTATGCTAAGTGGCTTGTGTAGGGCCTTTCGGGGTCTTGTATACAATGTCACATCTAGGGTGTACATTGGGTCGTGACATCACCCACATTCACATTCTGACCATAGTGACTATCATTGTCACTTCCATGGTCACTCATCTTGTCAACCTGCAAATTCGCAAACAAAAAAAACCAAATAACAACTCCACTACAATTTAACTAGATTAAAATCTAACTTCTCAATTAGAATTCTCGACTACCACTCCCTGACAGCGGCGTCATTTTTTATAATGCTCAAATCATCCTCAAAAACCAATTGAAAGAGTGAGCAATCATTCTCAGTAAAAAAATCCTAACGAAGAGTCAGGGTCGAATCCCACAAGGAATGGTGTATCGTAGAGGATTCCTCATCAAGAAATATAGATTTTAAATCACCTAATTTGTAATAGTAAGAACAATTGGGTGGATGGAACCACAAACTTAATAGAAAGCTTTGGTTATCAATTATCGAAATTAAGCTAGAAATTAAATGAAATCAAGAGTTGATAAGCAATCTAGGGGTGCGGGGATTGGAAGTCAATCTCACATAGGGATAATTGTGCATCTCTATAGTGATGAACTTTCATGAATAGGCTAAGTCATCTTCGTTGACGTTAATCATCTTTCGATCTCAACGCCTCTATGCATAGAATCTCCTTTTGGTCTCATCTATATGTCAGTCCAAAACAACCCAATACCTTACTCTATCCTCTCTTTCAAGAATAGGGCAAATAGATCCGACCCGTAACCTCACTTTCAAGCAAGTCATAGATATCAAGCCTAAATTGCTAATATTGAACTAATTACCCACTCCAATTAATCTCTTTCGAGCATCAATCGAAGATCGAAAGTAGGAATTAATTTTCCAACCTTAACCCATTAGTTAAACCCATGGTAATTAGACCAAAATCATGAATAAACAGCACAAAAACATAGCATAGCATGATACCCACTACATTAAATCAACACTCAACCCCATTAGAGCACCCTTAGATCTTGGGGTTTTAGCCAACCATCACAAAAGTTGAATAAATTATACCTTTCATCAAATCAGACATGGGTAACATGAAATCAATCAATAAATAGCAAACCCACTTTGGATTCAACTTCAAATTGTCAAATTCAAGTACAAAGTTGTAAATCCCCAAGACCTAGAGAAGTGTTCCTCAAAGGTAAAAAATGATCTCTCTATTACTCAATAAACTTTTAGACTCTATCATTTTCTCAATCATTTTTCAAACTTCCTTACATTTCTATTCTTTGGGCTATTTATAATTTCCAAAAATTATGCCCAAAAATCCAATTAATGACTAATTTGGTGACATTACTCGGGCTTGCCAAACTGGCTCGGTGGATCGCCCTTCGCTCCTCAGCTCTCCTTGTGATGCTCTAGGCTTCAAGTGTTTGAACCTCTGTTGGTGAACTCGATTGAGTTAGCCTTTCAAATTTGACGAATCACCGAATACCACCTTAGTCCACCGTTCGAGTTTTAAATCATTGCCTTGTACAATTTAACTTTGGGTAATGATTGTCAAGTCTGTCGTTCTCACTAGGCACATCACATTTTCTACTGGAGTTCGTCGACCTTCATTGGTAGAAACAAGTGCCTTGCACTGTCATATTGGGAGAAGTCATGCTCAGTAGGTGATTCACCCTTCATGCTAGGTGATAAACAATGTTCACATTACACTTCTTTTTTGCATTTTGGTCCTTCATTCAAACATCAGTCCTTGCCTTGTCAAATTGCATTCATAACTGCAAATCATTAGTATTCTATTATAAAAGGACAAAATTAGGTATTGAGGACACTAAATATTGAGCTAAATGGACCTTAAATGAGTGCAAATCTACCACTCATCAGTTATCACCAATTGACGGTGAGGAGAATGACATTCCAAAGATGACTTTTTAAACTCGGTATGGTCATTATGAGTATTTGGTGATGTCTTTCAGGTTGACTAATTCCCCAGCAACATTTATGGATTTGATGAATAGGGTCTTCAATAAATATCTTGACATATTTGTAATTGTGTTTATGGATGATATTTTGATTTACTCACGGAGTGATGATGATTATGTTGAGCATTTAAGGACTGTGTTGTGAATTTTCAAAGATGGGGAATTATATGCTAAGTTTAGTAAGTGTAAGTTCTGGTTGAGATCTGTTGCTCTTCTTGGCCGAATTGTCTCTGGTGAAGGTATTCAAGTTGATCCTTAGAAAACCAAGGCAGTTAAGAATTAGCCTAGGCCTCTATCTGTTTAAGACATACAAAGTTTCTTGGATTTGGTCGGTTACCATAAAAGGTTTGTGGAATGATTTTCCTCTATTGCATCGTCTTTGATGACATTGACTCAAAAGAAAGTGAAATTCTTATAGTCGGAAGTGTGTGAGGAGAGTTTCTGAGAATTGAAAGATAAACTCACTTCAGCCCCTATATTGATATTATCGGAAGGATCGAATGGCTTGGTAGTACATTGTGATGCTTTACGGATTGGTCTTGGTTGTGTTTTGATGCAACATGGGAAAGTTATTGCTTATGCTTCAAGGCAATTGAAGGTGCATTAAATAATTTATCTGACTCATGCTTTGGAGCTAGCTGTGGTATTGTTTGCTCTAAAGATTTGGAGGCATTACTTAGATGGTTTTCATGTAGATGTGTTTACCGACCATAAGAGTTTGAAATATATGTTCACTCAAAAGGATTTGAATATTCGTTAAAGGAGATGGCTTGAGTTGTTGAAGGATTACGACATCAGTGTCCTATATCATCCCGAAAAGGCGAATGCGGTGGCGAATGCTCTTAGACGATTTTCAATGGGAAGTGTTGATCATGTTAATGATGATAAAAAGGAGTTAGTTCGTGATGTTCATAGATTGACCCTATTGGGTGTTCGTTTGGTTGATTCTAATGAAGGTGGTGTAGTTGTTCATAATTGTTCTGAATCATCTTTTGTATTAAATGTGAAGGTTAATCAAGAACTTGATATGGCACTCATTGAGTTGAAGAAGTTAGTTTCTGAAAAATCCATTGAGGCCTTCTTCCGAGGGGAGATGGAGTCCTTGATATCAAGGTTGGTTATGTGTTTCGAATGTTGATGAGTTGAGAAATTAGATTCTTGCAGAAGCTCATGATTCTCGGTATTTTATTCACCCGGGAGCCACCAATGTACCGTGACTTACGGGAGGTCTATTGGCTGAATGGAATCAAGAAGAATATTAAGGAATTTGTGGCTAAATGTTTGAATTGTCAACAAGTGAAAGTTGAACATCAGAAACTGGGAGATTTGGCTCAAGAAATTAGTATTCCTACATGGAAGCTGGAAGATTTGAATGTGGATTTCATTACGGGTTTACCTCGCACTCGTCGGCACTTTGATTCGATTTGGGTTATTGTGGACTGAATGACAAAATTGGCTCATTTTCTTCCCGTAAGGATTTCATTCTTGGCTTAAGAGTATGCTAAGATTTACATTTGAGAAATTGTAAGGTTGCATGAAGTGAACTTGTCCATTATCTCAGATCGTGGCACTCAATTTACATCTCAGTTTTGGAAGTCGTTTTAAAAGGGTCTTGGTACTCAAGTAAACATAGCACAACTTTCCACCCTCAAACTAATGGACAAGCTGAGTGTACCATTCATACTTTAGAAGATATGTTAAGAGCTTTTGTAATTGATTTTAAGGGTAATTGGGATGATCATTTGCCTTTGATTGAGTTTGTTTATAATAATAGCTACCATTCTAGCTCTGGGATGGCACCGTTTGAGGCTCCTTATGCTAGGAGGAGTAGGTCTCCGATTGGTTGGTTTGAAGTTGATGAGGTCACTTTGATAGGGCTCGAGTTGGTGCATGAGGCTATGAAAAAGGTTTGACTTATTTTCGAAGGGTTGAAAACGGCTCAAAGTCGACAAAAGTCTTATGTTGATGTTAGAAGAAGAGAACTTGAATTTAATGTTGATGAGTGGATCTATTTGAAAATTTCACCCATGAAGGGTGTAATGAGATTTGGAATGAAGGTGAAGCTTAGTCCCTGTTTTGTTGGCCCATTGATGTGAGGCTAAAATTATACATATTTAATCATTATATGCCTCACGTTTAATCTTTTAATTATCCTTTGTGAGCATAAATTTTATGAATTATTCTTATGTGGTATATTTTATTTGTAAGATTAAAATGGTGTGAAGATGAAGAAATTTGGAGCACAAATGCATTAAAAATAAGAAATTATAGAAGGAAATAAAGCAGGAAGCTTAATGGATTAAATTTGATATAATAATATATTTATATATAGGTTGGTTAGATGTAGAATTGCGTAGAATTGAAAAATCGGCCAATCCTCTATTGCCACGTGGCAATTTTTGAGGCAGCCAAGAGATTCAGGCGGTGCAGTTTTATCTGCGCGTACGGTGCAGACTAAATTCAAGTCGGTTGTTGTTTTGACGAGACGTGGAAAATATGGAAACTCAATTCCATTGGGTTTCGATTTTCTAATTTATTTTGGACTCAATTATTTTATTTAGGTTTTCTATATCTATAAATAGGGTATGAACAGTTATTCTACAAGTAGCCAAGAACCAAGAAACAATACACAATATAAAATTTCTTATGGCTTAGGAACTTTGGAAGAGCCGCCGTGGAGACCGGAGAATTTTGATTTATTCTTTCTTCTCCTTTATTATTTATTTGTATTCGTGATTAGTAAAAGATATTTTATCTATTATTCTTTAATTTTTTACGATTAACAGAAGCATATTTATTTTATTAAATTTTTATTGTATTTTTTCAGATAATGAGTAGTTAAATTTCATAACTAGGGTTGTGGGAACCATGATGAATTATTAAAGTAAGTTTATGTAAAAAAATAATTCTTGAATGATTTTTATGCTTGTATTGTTAATCCCTTCATTTTCAATGCTTTTTAACGGTGTGCAACGTTAGAACTCGCCTCATTCATACTTGTCGGACCAAGGATGTAATGAATGAGAAAGGAATTGAACAACAGAGATTTAGACGTGCTAATCCGCTATCTAATAGCTTGACCCACCTGCCGCGAGGGGTAATCTGGGGTTAAGGGTAAGGGTTAGTAAAGCATACACCCGTAGACAGACCAAGTTGCGTGGTGAAATTCCCTACTTGGAAGACCAATCACTTAGGAGATACCTAACTTACCAACCTTGCATGCTAAAAATTGAAATAGATCACTAGTACAATATTCTTGCTATGTTATGAAATCATGGGGAACACATTCCTAATTATTTCTAATAATCTAAATACAAATAAATACTTAGTTTCAAGCTATTGTTATTTATTTTTTTATTTTAATTTAAATCCCCTCCTTTTTAAATAACGACTATCGAGTTAAATATTTGCTATTGACAACATTCTTCCATATTCTCTGTGGGATCAACCCCGACTCATAGTTGGGTAAATATATTGCATACGACCGTTTATATTTCTCTACGAGAAGTATATTTGGATGTTATCAAGAATGGCGCTGCTGCCGGGGAATGTGACTTTGAAATTGTCTTTAGTATTTATTTTGACCTGTAGTCCTTTTTTTGTTTTTTTTCTAGGATTAGTTTTAATTTACTTTTCTTTATTATTATTATCATATGTTTTACTCTTCTTGAGATGTCATCTGAAAAAGTATGTAGTGATAAGTGTTCTTGCAATTCTTGTACTTCTGATATTATGGATTCTTATGGATTAATTTTTTTCTCAACAAGATAATTTGTATGGGGACATGGAAGATTTGTTGATACTCTCCTATAAATCAATACATAAGCGCATGCTTGAGGGTTATATGTTTTGTTGGGATATTTATAAATTAAATTTTGAGTTGAGTGCAAAGATTGAATCGTATGACACCCAACAATTTAGTAATAACATGTGCAAGGAAGAAAAAATGCTTATAACTCAACTTGAAGAGCTAAAAGTGGAGGGACAATTTCTTGATCATATTTTTATTGATGTTGTCACCGTTGAGAAGAGTATTTATGTAATGAAGTGGATAATATTATTTTTAAAAACTCTAGTATATGTAAACATGAGGGTGTAAAAAATAAACAATTCATAAGTTAAGGCGTATTGGACCTCATTCCAATCATTTTTCCACATTATGTTTAGATGATGAGATATTAATCGAGCCATCTGAGCCTATAGAAGAGTGTATGGAGGAGGAACAACGTATCTATATTCTTGAATTTATTGTTCCAACATCAGAGAATTACATTCCTCACTTAGGATCCAAGAAGTGTGTAATGCGATATCTATTACTTGGGACCTTTATTTTTGTACTACCGCCCCTTGAGCGTAATAGAAATATTGATGCAAAATTAGAGGTGCAATTCATATCTTCAAAGTGGAAGGAAATATAGTAAAATTGATGGTGCCGTGCTGCGGCGTTAAATCAAGCGCTTATTGGGAGGCAACCCAATTTGTAGTGTAACTTCTTATTTTATTTTTTAGTGTCACTTTTTTTTAAAATTTTGTAGATTTAGGGGAAGTCTGAGTACCCAAATTTGAAGCTAACAAATATGTTTTGAGCTTAAGTGTGGGATGCGCCCGACCCTTGATGTAAGGAGAGAAAACATGTTGTTCGTTAGGTCATAGAGGGCCTGAGGGAGTATTTCTCACCCTTCTTCTTCTACACTTATCGATAAATTGCTTTAGGGACAAAGCATGATTTAAGTGTGCGGTGAAAATTCTTCTGATAGTTGTAAGCTTAAGGGTTAATATGCCATAGGATTTTATTTTATTTTTAAAAAAAAAATTACAAAAAGATTTTCTTTATTATTTTTTATTTTATTTGAAAAAAAATAATACAAAAATATAAATATATACAAAAAAAAGTTATTTATTATTCTTTTTATTGTAGTTTTTAGAGGCATATCTCATACACCCCTTGGTTTTTCTTATGACCTTGGTTCTTTTCCGTGGGGGCACCCTTTGAACCGGATAATTTTCCTTTTTTTAGACTAAGTTTTTTACTTTTTTTGGGGGAGAAAAGAAAACTTTTTGACTTATTTGATACTAGCTATTTAGGCCTGAGTTGAGTAGTATTTTTTCTTTGAGTGCTTGAGAATAAAATTTAAAATAGACTTTTAGACACCTAGACTCATGGTTGTGACTCTGTATATAACGTATTCTTAGTTTATAGGTTGTAATGACCTTGTCCATCTTAGAAGTGGAATTGATCCATCTTGATTAAGACTAGTGCCATGTGTGGTGAGGCCGTTTGCATATATTCCATTTTTTGCATCTTAGTCTAGAACTTGCCCTGCATGTTATTGAAGCGAAATAAAAAGCATTGTTTTGGTTAGAAGATGATAATAGGCTTTCTTTGATTTGTCTTGTAAATTTTAGCCTTTTCAGATATTATATCACTAGTAACCTCTTCGAGCTTGTAGCCTTTCGTTTGGTAGCCTTATATTTATCTTGATCCATTTTTTTGAATTCCTAATTTTTGCACCCTGCTTTCTTGAGCACTATAGCATAAATTGTGATAAAATTATTAGATTTGAAAGGGATTGTTGGTTAAAAAAAAAGGTGACCAATGATAGTTACTTGTGATGAGAAGGCCCTCTTAGAAAGAGTGTGATAGGAAAAAAAATGATTGAAGCATTCTTGATATGATAAGAATTACATGTGACAATAATTGAAGAGGGGGCTGAAAAAAAAGTGATGAAAATAATAGGTGATGAAAAATAAAAATAAAATGCAAAGTGCTTAGGGAAGTTTTAAGTCACTATTATATAGTTTCCTACTTGTCCCCTAGCCAACATTACAACTCGTTAAAGTCCTATTTGATTCTATTGAAGCATACTTAATTAGTGGAGATGTACATAATGGGCAAGTCGATGGTTCTTTAAATGGAGTGTGTGGACTATTTCTTCTTGCGAGGGCACTTTTTTCATGATAGATAGGTGATTTTATTAGCTTACTTTGATGGAATAGAGGGACAAACCTAATTTGATGAATAGAGTCTGTCTTTGAGGTTAGGAGGTTAGAAGTTTGTTGTTTATGTTATATCTTGCACAATGATTGAGAAGAGTACTTGATATTGTGCATTGTTACATGGCATAATTATTTGTATCAATCAAAGTAGTGGTATTCCGAGTTCGATTTTTTTGAGATGAGCTTTAATGGTTGCTCGAGGACGAGCAAAAACTTAAGTGTGGGATTTTGATGTGAGGCTAAAATTATACATATTTAATCATTATTTGCCTCACATTTAATATTTTAATTATTCTTTATGAGCATAAATTTTATGAGTCATTCTTATGTGGTGTATTTTATTTATAGGATTAAAATGGTGTGAAGATGAAGATATTTGGAGCACAAATAAATTAAAAATAAGAAATCATAGAAGAAAATCAAATTAATGGATTAAATTTAATATAATAATATATTTATATATAAGTTAGTCAGATGTAGATTTGCGCAGAATTGCAAAATCTGCCAATCCTCTTATTGCCACGTGGCAATTTTTGAGGCAAGCAAGGATTAAGGGTGTGTTTGGTACGGAGTTTCTAATTTTTCCATGTTTGGTTGGCTTAAAATATTTGGAAAATGATTTTTAAATCAACTCATTTTCTTTTAATTTAAGGAAAATGACTTCCCTTCCAAGATTAAGGAAAATATTTTTCAAAACTCTACTTCGTCCTTTAATTTCTTACCTTATCCGACCCTCCCCATTCAAAAAAAATTAAATTTTCTTATTTTTTAAAATTTCAAATATATTTTTATTTCTACCACCAAACCAACCCCGTCCTCCCCCACCAAACAAAAAAAAAATTAAAAATTATTTTTGAAAATTTTAAGATTTTTCTTTACCTCACTCAACCCCTACTCCCTACCCACCCCCACTCCCCAAAAAAAATTGATTTTGAAAAATATTTTAAATTTAAAAAAAAAAAAAATTATGCCACT
>JAJONR010002063.1:0-55516 GCA_029582245.1 Solanum etuberosum
AGAAATGAGAGAAAAGGGACAAAATTAGTTGTCCCAACATAGTAGAATAAATGCTTCAATAAGTCTTAAGCTCTAAAGAGGGAACATATAATATATCGTCTTGCATGAGGTCGCAACTTCGCATATTAAATAAGGAAATATAAATTAAATGACAAGTTAACATTTATGTGTCTTGACCTGCACACTTTTAATAACATAATAACTTTTAGTCTAACCAAGACGAATAGGCTAAAATTTAGGATGTGATACACAAGGCAAGGTCACGTTTATGCGTTCTAACCGGTGTCTATCGAAGCCATGGTTGCAACTTCGCGTCTTAGTTAAGACTAATAAAATTGAACAATTTAAGCAAACCATAGGCATAATTAAGGATTTGATTTGTCCAACACTAATATATGTCAACTATAAGTTGATAAAAGCAACTGCGTTAGAATTACGTGATTTAGGAGTGCCTCATACCTTTTAATGGACCAGTAGAATTCCTTACCTAGTCCATTGTTTTCATTGACCAATGCAAAGAGTCATTTTCTTTTGATTAGAGATTCAAAAAGATGACTTGAAACACCATGTACTCATACTCAAATGTATAAGACATACTCTTTCTGTGTTTTGAGATAATTACTCAAAATACCCTCTTAAAGGAGGTAATGCTCAGAAGTATCTCTCAACTCATAAACTCATTTAGAAATCAAAGTTTCTCTTTCTCAATGTAACAAAATGACACATTTGGGACTACTTAGTTTCTTTATACTCTTTCTCAAATCATTTTTCAAACTCTTTCTCAAGGCTCATCTTTGCCTTCTCCGATTTCAGTTTAAAATAATTATGTTTGGTTAAAAGATTCTCAATAAGAACTCAATAAAAACTCAGGGATAGGGTTCATGCTAACGAATAGACATGAACAATCAACTCAATAAATCTCAATGCACAATATACAACAATTCAATAATAAGGAATAGAAGTTAAATAATCAGGAACTCAAGAACTCATAACTCAACATCAACTCATCTCAAGAATACTCAAATCTAAGGATAGAACCCTAGTTTACTCTTTTATTGATTTGAAAGTAGATGTAGGGCGTGAGGACGAACTAGTACAACACTATAATAACCTTACATACCTGGAAGAACAAAGTACTTGGCGAAATCGATGAAATTCGAAGAACGCTTGAAAATCCTAGCTTATTCTCCTCTTGGATCCTTGCTCTAAAGACTTGAAGCGTTAATGAACGTAAAAGAACTGATTATCACCTTCTTATCCCGTAACTAGGTGTAAAACGTCATGGTTTAGGCTTAGAATAAGGGTTAAAATTACATAGCTTAGGTACCAAACACATAGGGGAAAGACCAAAATGACCCCAACTTAAAAGCTGACGGAGTGCCTTAAAAGGAAGGCTACACGAACTGTTTTTGGCTCCATGGCCCGTGAAGCCAACCATCCAGATGGCCCCTTTCCTGGCATCCTTGAACGGCTGGGCAACTTGTCTTAAACGAGTCGTACAACTCTGCATAGTCCATATAGGGAGCCGTGAAGATGGCCTCAATCTCTTGGCTAACTTTAACGGCAGGGCCACTTCCCCTAAACGAGTTGTGGACCTCTAAACGGTCCATTTAGGGTTTTGTGAAGGGTCCTTGGTCTGTTTTGGAGTCGTAGACTTGTCCGTTAACCCATTTTAGCCTTTCTCAAAGTCTGAGGTGTTACAGGTTAATGACATACCATTGTGAAATGAAAATGTTAATACATTACTATTTGAAAATGCATATAATTAGTCAAGTTATCTTTTGAGTTTTAGTCTTTAGACTGGTCAAACATCTCTAATTAGTTTCTTTATATTGATATATTTGCATCTAATTTGTAGCTTAGAAAATTTAATTTTCAAGTTTTTGTCGAACACTTGCAACGTAATAGAGGGCGCTGACCATGTGTTGATCAAGTTAGGTCAAAATCACAACTTAATAAACTTCAAAAATCCTACAATCTCCCAAAGTAATGTCTTTATATGTTTTTCCATTGAACTCCTCACGGATCATATTGTCTTTTATATTTTCTAATGGATTTCTTATTTCATTGGTTGTGCCCAAATCATGGAGTGGTCTTCAAATTTCAGGCAAGATTGAACACAACCGTATCGAAGGAGAAATTTATGAAAGCACTATTTCTCAACATATTCTTTTCAGTTCATGTGTAATATTTGTTCTTCATTCAATTCAATCTACTTCAAATGATGATCGTGACCTATGTTATTTCAGTCAACTGATCTAAGGTAAAAATCAGTATTCTATGACATATCTCCTTCCATTTAACAACTTGATAAATTCTACATTTATTAATAGATTGGAGAATAGAATTATTGATAACTTCTTTTAGATAATTGATTTGATTAATCAATTCACTTTCCTTAACAGTAGCAGGGTGGTCACACATTAGGACTAACATTCTCGATGTCTAACTGGTAAGCATTAATATGGAAGAAGTTTATACTTGAATCTTAAAAGCTTTTTTGTGATTATATATTCCTTTCATCTTTGGCAGTATAGTGCAAAATAATTATTTGTTCGAGTTTGAACTTTCAGGAAATTAGTAGAATTTTCACCATTATTGAATATCCACGACCACTTTTTCAAACTTTTTTTTGGGTTAGTACTTTTATTCACTTTAGCAATTCCTCACTTATACACTTGATAATTACATGATTTTTGTGGGCGGGGTGATTATTATTAGAAAGACCAAGAAAATATGAAGGGATGTGCAGTGATGGATCATTGTAAAATGGAGAAAAATAGGGCAATGTGAGACTCAAAGCCTGTCTCTTCTTCTTTGGGTTGGGATATGATATGCTTAAAACCCTTCGAACATCAATCACTGCTACTTTAGAAAAAGAGAAACGTTGTATTTTGCATATATTTTTAAAAAAAACATAGACAGGGAGAGCAAGAGAAGGAGATATATGAGCCAGGAACAGTGAAATTTTTCGCTTTCTCAGTGTTCCGGAATGATATGCGCTTGAGAAACATGCCTCAGTGAGCTTCTCCTCTCTATATTTATTCATATTTACTCTAGACTGTACATCACTCCATGTACTCAAATAATGGTTGCATTGATATTAATCTACATAGTGTAGTCATCTAGAAAGCGAGTACTAAATACCTATAGAATTTTTTATAAAAAAAAAAACTCAATTCGGTTTTTCGTTACATTTTTACAGATGGAAAAATTAAGAGTAGGGATTAAGATATAAGAGGGTTGTTGTGAATTAGTTGCATTTACTAAGAGCCACAAAATCAGTACCTTTTGTATGTTCATTATGGTTATGTTGACACATTGTAGGATTTAATCCAGAGAGTTAAGATTGGAAACTAAGATGTAGAATCTCTTAATGGTGTTAGGATTTTCGAGAAAAATCTTACAATCATGGCGGACAATATCACAATCATTTACAAGCTTTATGCAAATCTAAACTTTATTACAATGGACTTTTACGTTTGGGGTTCATAGTTGCTCCTGTGAAGATGAAACATCTTCTTTTCCTCTTAGGCATCTTTTCACTTTAAATTAAAATTCATTCACTGAATTTTAAATACTTGGAAAGTATTGTTTCAATGTGTTGATAAAGTTCATCAAACATGTCGACCATGCAAAGCATTCACCACATAAAAATATAAAATGTTGGGCCCGTGCTGGCAAAGGTATTTTTAGAACTGACAACGTGTCTGAAGAAGTTGTCGTAAAGATTTTTGATTGCTTCCCTAGACAATCTATAGGTACAAATACTCAAGACTTCAAAATGAAATTTCTTTTGTTGATAATTGATGTGTATTTGTTTGTTGTGGTAACAGATTTCTTCGGTGCTTTGAGTGTACGAGTATATGACGTTGAAGTGAGGGAATGAGTTTCAGGCACTGGAATTGAAGCCATTAGGGAAAAACTTTTGAACTCTACAGAGGGACCCCCAACTTTTGAGCAACCGAAAATGACCTTTGAGAATGGTAACATGTTTGTTCAAGAGCAAGAGAATATCAAGAGAGTCTAATTGGATTAAACCTATCTTAAAGAGGCAGCACTTGGAGATTCTAACGCAGATGCCATCAACACCGGAAATTACTAAGAACCTTTATCAATCTCAAAGACTAAAATAGAGGTTGGAATTTTGTTTTCTCAAAATCTTTAATAATAAAATTGAAAATCACGGAACAAAAATCTCTAAAAAGTTTTTATTATTGCGTGGATGCAGGGGAAAAAGTGTGACATGTTAATCGTCTTGTTGCTTGAGTCTCTAATGATTCAACTTTCAGGAGTGATGTATTTTATTGCTTCAACTCTTTTGAGGCAATTTGTAAGGATAGCTATAAAATGTGACTGAACTATTAAATATTATATAAATCAGTTGTGTTTCAGTGTTAAGGGAATACAAACTCCAAATAATATTTTGTTTTCAGTTTTTGTCATTATATTCTTCTGTAATCTGTTATGAAGCAAGAAGCTGAAGTAGTTGTTACAGGCAATGTTAGCCGAGTTAGTTGCAAATCTGTTAGGAAAGTTGTTATAAAGTTAGTTACTATTCCCCCTGTTTCAAAAAGGATGGTTTAGTTTCTTTATTAGTCTGTTTCAAAAAGAATGACCCATTTCCTTTTTAAGCAACACTTTAACTTCACACGTGACATATTTAAAGGCATTTTGGTACATTTGACATAACTTTAACTTAGAACCACAAGATTAAAAAGTCTTTTTTTAAAAAAAAACTCCGTTCCAAATCAAACTAGGTGTTTCTTTTTGAAACGGAGGAAATAGTAATCATAGTTAAGTTAAAGGCAACTAGCCTAGTTAGCTAAGATCAAAATGTGATGTACTATATATAGTGTAGATACATGATTGTAATGGGAGATGAATGACTCAATGAATTCAATATAGTTTCACATAATTCTTCTCTCCATCACTGATTCTCCATTGCTGAAACTAACACAATCAACTTCTTGATTTGGAATATATATATATATATATATATGAGGATCTTCATCCCGTTAATGTGACATGCCTCAATGATCAGAAAAGGTATTTATCTATTTTCTTAGAATTTAGGCATTTTTCTCTATTTTTAACATAATTATATTATCAATTATTGATTATTAATTAATGATCAATTATAAATTCCTAAAAATAAGAAATTCCAAAACGTTACCATTTTGCGTGTTTCAAATTATCTTTTATCTCATTTTTAAATCTTTTTTACTTAAATTATTTATGTGATATTTTGCAAAGCCCAACCGCCATCTCATTTAATTTCCTATAATCCACATTTAGTTTTCCATAATTAGTGTGGTTAATTAAGGAAAAAATGGTTACAAAATTTTATTAAAAAATACAATTCTTTAATGGAAGAAATAATGCAACATTTTAGAATTGTACTACATAATGCAACATTTCAGAATTCTACCACAATTTCTTTATTTTTCTTTCTTGCACTACTTCATCATTACTCCCGTTTAGTCATTTTATATCTCTTCCTTTAATCCCTTTCTATTTAGCATTGCAGCATCTTGTTTTTATCTTCATTTTTTATTTACCTCGAGTAATGAATTCTAATTTATATATCTTATGAAAATAATATTCTGATTACACGTTAATTGTTTGCAGGTTATACATAAAATTATCTCAAAATTGATTTCTCAGGGAACTGAAACATGAGGATGTGCAAATAATTGTCTTACCATGCTTTTAGTTGGTCTTACCTGTATTTCTAAAATTTATACATTGACTTTTCATTGTTGTTTGTTGGTAAGGTTTATGATTTGTAATTATGTAATAATTAGTTCTTTGTGAAAACATTAAAAAAAAATGTGATTGTCTTTTAAATTTCTTATTGTAGATCGCATGGATATGTGATGTTGCTAAGAACATGAAGTTATTGATTGTAATTACTCATATAATCAATTCATCGTAAATTTAAAATTTTCTTTCAATTATCTATTTAATTTTTCATTGCAGATCAAATGAAAAATTAATGTTACCAGTGATAATATATATATATATATATATATATAAGAAGAGATTTATCAACTAAACAAGATTAGCTTCATTCACGTGAGATTCTCCTTTTGCAAATCAGTAAGTACTTTCATGTTTATCTTTTTTTTATTTTATGTTTATATAAGAAACAAATAGTAAAAAAATAATATGAGAGAAGGAGAAATATCATAGTGGGCCAGTGAGAAAATTATTTTGAAATTGCTTGCAAAAATATTTTCTAAGTTTCTTATTTCTTTGTATTTATTTGTACATTGAACAATAAAAAATATCTACAAGTATATTTTGTCACAACTCATTTTACGTTATTAAAAATTAATCTATGCAATTATTTTTTGAGAATAATGAAAAATGAACCATTATCATCAAATAGATTGTGTGTTCTTATGTAGTAATAGATTGTCTTAGATTGTGTTGGTCAAACAAGCAGTACACTAAGAGTGTATAAATCTTACAAATTCAAAAATTAAACATGTAACCAATATAAAATTAAATAAAATCTAAAATTTATTTGATACAATCAAGATAAAAATGTTATTTGTTCTTTCTATTTATATTGTAAAACCCAAAAAAATTGTACTTTTTATTTTATTTTTGTAGGATGTCACATTACCTTTTCTATATTTGCAGGGTTGCAATATTCATGACCTTCTAAAATAGGAGAAAATACAAAACATATGAAACAAAATTATGTATCTAAATATGTTTATAATCGAAAAAATTTATAGGGATAAAGTCAAACAATAAGTGTGTGAGAGAAAATAATGTAATCAAATATTTAAAAGATAAAATAAGAGTTACAAAAACACGTAAAAGTAGAATTTAAAGGAAATAATGTTTTGTAAGTTTGTAGAAACAAAATACAATCTTTATAGTAAATATTATCAAATAAAGTGAATTCTGTTAGAAATATTTTAAAACCGCACGTAACACAACCAAATTCACTAATTTCAATATATTTTATTATTATTTTATGTCTTTTTCCCATGTAAATAGTTCATAAAGTGTTGTTAGTAAATAGTTCTACTACAAAGGACTCAACTACTTAAAGAAAATCCTTTGTATATATACATTTTGCTTGTTAGACGTTGACGCTTCTTCATTAGCATCTACTTTTCTTTACGGACATTCTTTCACTAATTATAATCTTTTTTTTTGAATGAACAATCCGGTCCAAATCTGATCTGAACTACGAGAATAACTGACTAAGTCGTGCCATAAGGGGTCATTCTCCAAACGGAACATTGGTAGAGGATATGATTTAAATGGCATTTTCAATTACATAGAATGCATGTAAAAAATTATGAGGAAACTAAGCAAATATCCTATAAAAGTAAAATAATTATAAATATATACTCCTTTACATTTATAACCCACTAAATAATTACACTGTATACTCCCTTCCAATTAATTTCGCTTAACTAATATTAAATCAATATCATATATTGTATTGGTATCATTAAGACTGATAATTTTACTTAATTGATACTAAATCAGTATATATATACTCTTATAGTACCATTGACTAATGAATAATTTTTGAACAAGAAATGTTAATGATACCACAACAATATACATATACTCTTATAGTATCATTGACTAATAATTAATTTTTAGAAAAAAAACTTTAATACTGATAAATAGGCCGATAAACTCAAAATATATATAAATCAATTATAACCAAAGTAATAAAATATCAATCTCATTAGTTTGATTTGATTTCAATATTTAAAAAGTTAGTTTAATTTTTTTAATAAAAAATTCCATCTAAACTGAATCATGAGTACCTTTACAGCACTTGTAATATTAAAAATTGTTCAGATTTTGCACCCATTGTTACATTGAGTGGGTGTATTAGTACTCTCTACATCCACCGACTAAAATTCTACTAATTTTTTCTTCACTCATTACATATGTAAAATTTAAAGGAAAATAGAGTATCTTGGATTTCTGAAATACTTTATCATAGAGCTGATAAATATTTATTGCTGATTTAATATACGTTACGGTAACGGAACTTTTAAGCTCCAATCTCGGGGTAATCTACACCAAATCTTTAAATTTATTTAAAATAAATATAAATTAATTATAACTTAACAAATTTACCCTTTATTTATGTTAATTTCTTCATATTAATGCATATTACTAAAAACATGACTTATTTAATAAATATTTTAAATTTCTGGCCAAATTTTCTGGCCATTTAGCATTACCCAAAATCCTTTTGGCCAGAAAATTTGGCATTTTACTTATGTTATTTTACCTTTTTGAACATTTTTACCCTTTTAACTCTAATACCTTTTAATTAAAAAATGAAAAAAATATCAATTTATTTTAAAATAAAATAAATATTATAAAAAATTTAAAATTCTGGCCAAATTTTCTCGCCATTTAGCATTACCCTTTAAAAATAAATCAATACAAATAACTTTTTTAGCAAACAAAGATTCACATTTATTTTTAAATATTTTATTGAATAAGTCATTTTTGAAGTAATATGGATTAATATGAAGCAATTAATATAACTAGGGACAAAGTTGTCAAATTATAATTAAATTTATATTTATTTTAAATAGGTTTCAAGAATGGTTACAAGAAAATTAAAATAAAGGAGATAGACGTAATATCGTAAACCACAGAGAAAGTGAGTCCCTTGCTTATGTTGAATTGAGATTTTATTGGTCTTCTTTGACCCGTGGATGCGAATCGATAGCCGTAAAACTAGCTCTGGCTTGATGAATGTGTTTTCTGAGTTCAAGCAAATGCAATACGATATACAGGCAAAAAAGAATTGGAATTCAATCGACGCATACATCAGATAAGTTATAGAGCGAAATCTCGAAGGAGGTCTCAACAATTATCTCTAAAAAAAAACTTCAAAAATTCGCTTAATACTATGAAATAGAGGGTGTAATAAATTAAGTCAACCATTTTCCGTCAAAATATTACAGCTTATAATTCTTGGGTTTTGCTATATCATCATGAATATTATGACAACTTGGATGGCGGTTTAGCCTCGAAAATAGCCTAATTTGTACATTTTTGACTATATCTTAAATGAATGGATACGTTGCATGTTGCATGTTGCATTTTGAGTAAGCCAAACGTACGTGACTAAAGTGTGTACTTTAACAATAAAGTTTAAAATTAAATTTTTTGAAATGATTTGATTGATACTAGTGGATACTACTACAAAATTAAAATTATGAATGATTTGATTGATACTACAATGCAAGTCAAATATTTTAATTTCAAAATACTATAGATCTCTAAGAATTTATGATTACAGTCTAGTTAATACTACACCAGAAATGATATTTAACGGCAATAGCTTAATTGTCATTAAAAATATATTTTTAACGGTAATTAACACTCTTTATAGATGTTCCTAAAACCTTTAGCGATATTAAATCTAATAACAATTAACTAATATCGATAAATGATTGAGCTCTCTTTGTTAGTGTGTATATATTTATTACCACTAAAAATTAATTTTGTTGAAGTGTAAGACTGCCGTTAAAATATTCAATAGTATGTATAGTCAACAAAAAAATTAAGATGGGGGAAGTGGTTTTTTCAAATTTTAAAGTTAAGAAAATGGTATTAACTCCTACGTTTATACATGAAATTAATTAAGAGCGTTGATCATTCATTTTTATTAGTACTCCCTCTATATCCGTCTAAAATTATTTGTATTTTTACATGTCGTTTAAAGATATTTCCTTACTTGTTCATTATATTATTTTGGAATGCCAAACAATATTTACTTTATTAAAATATTTATAATTTTTAAAAATAATTAATATTAACATTTAAATAAAAAATAATTAATTTTATCTTAAACTTCTGAATGCAGAGGTGAGTTGTGGCACACAAAAGCATAAAAGGGTGAAAATTATATTTTGGGAATTGAACTATTGGTACAAAAAAATGGAGAAAAGTAAAGTATAAAATTTTTCATTACTTGAACTTTAAGGAAACTTTACAAGGAGAAGATCCCCATAAAAGTGTTGGCTACTTAGCAAGTGCCCTTTTTAGCTTTATTTTAAACACATGATATGCAAGAATAATACAATTTTGCAGCAAAGAATAACTTGAAATGAAGTAATGAATCTCAGAATGTTCTTATTTATTTATTTAAAGAGAGTATAGTGGGCATGCAAAATTAGAAAATGTGGTCTTTCAAGAAGTTGCAATTGCCTTCATTTTTGTCATCTAATTTGGCTCTTTTGGTTTTCATTCCTTTGGTTCTTCTTTCAATTATTGCTTGTACATTAATAGGTCCACAAAGTAGTTCATCTTTTGTGTCATTTTCTTCTTCTTGGAAATGGAAGTCTGTTGGAATCTTTAACTCTTATTCTTTAAGGTCTTTAAGTAGTTATGAAGAGCAACATGAGGCTTCTTCATCTTTTACTTCTCCTTTCAACAATTCATTTCATGAGAATTTGGTAGTTGAAGAAGAGTCAATACCTCATCAACCTCCCCAAGTAAATCCTACTTTTCCCTTGTTATATATATATATATTGTTGTATTTTTCTTTCTTATGTGTATATTGAGGATTTAAGTTATATACATTGTCCAGGTTGGGTTTGAAAGCCATGTGATGGGTGACTATCCGATTCGTGTTAGTATATTTAACATGTGATGGAAGGTTTTAATGATTGCGTTTACTTTATGGGTGTGCATGTTAGGTATGAAGGAAAATATTTTCTTGAAAAATAAGTGAATCTTTCACTTATTTTTTTGGTGTAAACACTATGGGATGGGAAAAGGTGGAGTGGGAGTTTTGGAGGGGGAGGGGGTGTGAAGAGGAGACAATAAGTTTGGAAGACAACTTATGGAACTCGTTTTCTCTATTTGCATCAGGGAAGTCATTTTCTTCATTTTTAAGAAACTTGTTTTTCTTGAAAAAATATTTTGATTTATTTTCTTTTTTAAGTAACATTATTGTGTAACCTTCAGCGTATAGAACTTAAACTCTATATATGTTGATCTATTTTCTTCTTATTGTGCTTTGCTAACTTGTAAATAGAAGGAAGGAGGAGAAGAGATTGAGAGGGATGAATCAAATGAAGTAGAAGAAGAGATTGATAAGGATATATCTAATGAAGGAGAAGAACATGGTAATAATGCAACTAAAGGGGTACTTAAAATGTATAGCAAGTTAGAAAGGCTTGAAGCAATTTTGGCAAAATCCAGATCATCAATAAGAGAAGCTGCTAGAAATGGGAGTATGATATCTAACCATCATGACCCTGATTATGTTCCTCAAGGCCCCATGTACCATAATGCAAATGCCTTCCACAGGTACTACTAATTCTACCTCTCACAATTTAATTTTCTTTTTTGTTTCTCATTCTATGTATCCGTATTAGAGTTCAACTAAATTCGGATTTTTTGCCGGAAAGTTCCACATTAGGAGGTAAAACTCTCCCTAACAAATGCCACTTCGTCAAATCCGAGACATATGATTAAAGATATAGGAGTAATTACCAGTCCAGCACAAGCCTTATTGGTTCGACCTTACATTAACTTAAGTTATATAAACTACCATTTTATCATGTTATCAGTTAATGTTTATCATAGAGATTTACTTATAATAATACTCTATACGTGAACTGGTTGTGTATATACCGTGAACTTAAACTAAATCTACAGTAATGTTGTGTTCATAATTTGTATCTTTCGCAAAAATGTTGTAGGAGCTATCTTGAAATGGAGAAGAACTTCAAGGTATATGTGTATGAGGAAGGAGAACCTCCAATATTCCATAACGGTCCATGTAGGAGTATATATTCAACAGAGGGAAGATTTATACATGAAATGGAAAAGGGGAGCCTTTATAGAACAAAAAATCCAGATGAGGCCTTGGTGTATTTTCTACCATTCAGTGTAGTTGTGATGGTTCAATACCTTTTTGTTCCTGGTGCCCATGATATGCATGCCATTGGTAGAACTGTTGCTGATTATGTCAAAGTCATTTCTGAAAGACATTCTTTTTGGAACAGAAGTCTTGGTGCTGATCACTTCATGCTCTCCTGTCATGATTGGGTAAGCAAATTTTCTAGATTCAACTAGTTTCAGACTCTGACATACTCTCTTTGTTTCAATTTGACTTTGACACGGAGTTTGAGAAAGTAAGGAATGTATCAAAATGTCGTTTTATCCTGTGATCTCAAACTTGTCATGTGTAAAGTTGAACTTAAAGAATTGTCGAGAAAGAGACATTCTTTTTGAAACGCATACTAAAAATGACAGCAAGACGAACAAATTGAAACGGAGGGAGTAGTTGATAGTTTGATTGACATTTTGTCATCAAATTTGATGAAAAACTTTTCTATTGATGATCTCCAGGGGCCACATTTGACTTCATATGTTCCACATCTATTCAACACCTCCATAAGAGTTCTATGCAATGCCAATACCTCAGAAGGTTTTAATCCTCTAAAAGATGTATCCTTACCGGAAATCAATCTCAAGACGGGCGATATCAAAGGACTCATTGGAGGTCCCTCACCATCAAGAAGATCAATCCTAGCATTCTTTGCTGGTGGTTTACATGGTAACATAAGACACCATCTACTAGAACAATGGAAAGGAAAAGATGAAGATGTGTTGGTTTATGACAAACTTCCAAGAGACAAATCTTATGAAACCATGTTGAAGAACAGCAGGTTCTGTTTATGTCCAAGTGGATATGAAGTTGCAAGTCCAAGAGTTGTCGAAGCGATATATGCAGAATGTATACCTGTCTTGATATCAGAGAGCTATGTGCCACCATTTAGTGATGTCTTAAATTGGAATGCATTCTCTGTGACTATTGGTGTGAAGGACATACCAAATATCAAGAAGATACTAATGAGTATTTCTCAGAGTCAGTATTTGAGAATGCATAGGAGAGTGAAGCAAGTGCAAAGGCATTTTGTGATCAATGGATCTCCTAAAAGATTTGATCTTTTTCATATGATTGTTCACTCCATCTGGCTAAGAAGATTGAATATAAGAGTTCAAGAATAGTAGTTAACATAGTACTTATTTTCAACAAGTTAAAGAAGAGCAACTTTCAACAGTTGAATGGAAAATCCAATTTAACTAAATTAGCATACTCCTAGTAATTAGTACTAGTATATACAAATGGAACTAACATATGATGATTTTTTCTGTCAAAAGTTTTCTGATTTTTGCTGTTAAATCTTTCCAGTTTTGAAATAAATGTTTTGTAAGTCATTTTTCTTTCTGCAAATGCCTCTTGTATATTACCTTAGTAATAACCTCTAATTCATCCACCTTTCTAGATGTAGTCTATTCGCTTTTGACAGGACAATTTCTGACTCTACTTATCTACAGAAGTTGTGATTTTTTTCATCATTTATTCAACAATTGACCATGATGGAGACACTGGGACATTTAGGGCCATATGATATGAAATTATGATATAATATCATAATATAAATCATCAAATGAAGTTGAAGTTTTGTTTGGATATGCGATATGAAATTTCTGTGGTTGTATATTTTCTCATAAACATAAGAATCTCACAAGTTGTAAAACTATTAAAATAGCTTCAATTGTTTATTCAATCTTATCAAATAAACAAAAATTTATAAAATCATATAATAAATTATTACAAAGCTATTTGTTCTCCACTTAATTAATTGTTTCATCTAATTTTAATTGATCAAACTTTAATTCAATAAAAAAAAATTGAACATAAACTGTAGTGTACTAGTATTTAATATAATTCTCCCACATAGTGCGGACAATCTTCTCACGTTGAACTTGCAGTTCTCGATCATGACCGAGAAGACGAACCAGCATTGTTTCTTTGAGCCATTTGTTGGTCAATATCATTCATAACTATATTTTCATGCTCATAGACCATAAATATTTCATCACTCCTTTGGTATTCTCGCAAATAATTATGTAACAACATAAAAGTTATGACAATTTTTACTTGTGGGTCAATATCACATGGTTCATGCCTTGTTTCAACTTGTGTGCAATTACACATTTTCAGTGCATTAATTTCGTGCTAAAATCAAACATATTGGAAGTAGTGATTATCAAACATACATCACCAATTTTGTCCTTTTTCATATTAAATTGCTTAAAACATTTTCATATGTAGCCGAAAGAGAAGTTTTTTTAATTATGAAAAACCAAAAAAGTATTACTCCATCCGTTCTTATTTATATTCACCAAATCAATTCCTACTTTATTATTTATATTCACCAAATTTAAAGCAATAATAAATTTTAAAAAGTAATGATGTGATTATTAATTTTATTTACATATGAAATAAATGGTTAGTAGATATAAACGTGGGGTTGTTTTAACAAAATATAAATTTGTGGGTCAACTTTTGTATTTAAAAAATCTCAAATCATGATATGAAATTTCCAAATCATAATTTTTGGAGAATATGATATTCCATCTCATGATATGAAATTAGTCACAAGTCTTGAGAAATTAGTAATATATATATCATTAATGATATCAGCCATTTGACTTATTCCAATATACAAAATCAACTCTCAAGTCTTAATAAATATACTGCCCCCCCCCCCCTCCAACAAATATGGAATATTTTTATTTCCATTTATTAAAATTATAATTTCAAAGAAGGAACTCTCCAACAATAAACCCAAAGAGCTTCGTTTTTGCTGTTAATTTTTCCAATTCCGGCGAATTTTCCAGCGATATTATCCTTTTCACAGGTGAAATCATTATCATCCTACTCATTGCTTTTATTTTTATTCCATTTTCTTTCAAATACCAAGCTTTAAAATTATTTTTTCCATCATTTTAGAAGCTTGAGAAATCTTCCAAAATCACTTGATAACTCATTAGTAATCTACATTTAAGTAGTTTAGAAACATTAAAAATACGTTTCTCCATTGTAGGAGCTCGATTTTGAACCCGATCTTGTTCAGTCACGTTATTGTATGAATTCCGTATCAATCATCGGTCGTTAAAGACTGATATTGTAATAATCTATCAGTGTAGTCTATAATGATAGTCGTAATTGAAGAAAAAATAATTACGAGAACAATGCTAATACAATCCACCCACAAAGGCTACCATGTAGGAGAGTGAGACGGTCACGCCCCGAGCCTACACCCTGGGCGGGACTGGCACTCGAGAACCATTGCTGGCCCCAAGCGAACCCTTGGCCTGACTTACTACTCAGCGGAAGACTTTACTCAACAAAGATAAGTTATGTAATAAACTAGAATGTCATAAAAGAGGACATTCAACTGGCCAATAAGGCAACTCAAGTCTTATAATCAAAACAACTGAAATATCATGACTAATGAACTAATAACTATCTGTCTATGAATCCTCTAAATACTAAGAAGGATGTCGGGATAAGACCCCCGATTATCCTAACAACTGAAATAAACAAGAAATAAAAGGGATCCTCCGGAAAGCAAGGAGGCTCACCAAAAGAAACTGAGATGCTCAACTGGATCAACGAAGCGCTGGATGCTAATCCTGGTTACCTGTATCTGCATCATAAAAGATGCAGGCCAAATGACGTCAGTACATGAAATGTAGGAGCATGTGAGGGGAATACTAAAACAAGACATAAGCTTGAAATGGAACTGAAGAAACTTACCTTGCCTCAACTCAACTCAACTCAACTCATTTCAATATAAAGCACTAATAAGGATGCAATATAAGGAAAAGCTTTAAAACATGTGAATAACAACTCAGTGTATTGAAAAACACACAATAACTCAGTTTGTATATGAAAATACAAGTAACTCTGGGTATATAAGAATACAAAATATCTCTGTGGGATTTTCTCTAACCGACAACCATCACTATGAGTTATGTGATGGTACAACGTTTTGCCTCACGCTTCCAGGGCCGTCCTATACCATGCCGGGGGTATAGAACCTAACTCACTAAGTGGATCCACTAGTCTATGCTAAAAGAATTAAGGAATCATCTATAAAGTATGACCCTTTTCTACCCATGTTGGCTACACGGTTTATGGAGACTTTGAATTATCTGAACTCAAATATGTCCCCAAATCGGTGATCAATACTACTCCCAAAATGTAACTAGTTCATAGTTTTTAAAAACATAACTCTTTCTGTGGTTTGAGATTATTACTCAAAAGCTCTCTTGGAAATCGGTGTTTCCTTTATTGTTTAAATGTGAAAACATTTTACTCTTGGAAATACTTAGTTCCCATATAACCTTTTGAAGAAATGAACTTCACTCTTACTCTTACTCAACTCAATGCTCAAGTCTTTAAAACAAGTTTAAAATAATTGTAAAAGACTTTTGAAAGACTCTAAGAACTCTCTTGACTTGACTCTTAGCTTTACCTTGAATTTGAATTATAGATTCAAGGGTTATGATCTCATGTTATGGATGATCTCTCGATGTTTATACGTATCTTAGAGTGTAGAAATCAACTAGAGAACATAGGTACGATTTGAGGGAACACAAACGGAAAGAAGTGGGAAAGAGTAGATGACCTGGCGACCCTGGCGTACTGAGTGGCGCAGGGCGCCAGAGCCTGAACTACAGACGCTGGCTTGGGGTGCACTGAGTGGCGCGGCGCCCCAAAGGCCAAACTACAGAAGCTTTCTTCTGGCGCAATGAGTGGCGCGGTGCACCAACACCATGCCCAAAAAATCCCTAAATTTTCTTTTTCGTTTTTCAGCCCTAAACCATCTAGATTCGATTGGTTTCTTTCCCAAACACTTAGATTTGAATATCCAACAAAAGTATACGAGAATCTACTAAAAAACAACCTTAAATCTCATCAAATCATCTCAAGAACTCCTCCAAAACTCAACAATCAAGAACCCAATAGAAACTTCAACAACATCCATCAAGAACTCAATTACTCTACTTTCAAGAACGTAAATACGCTGAATTAAACATGATTGGCGCGTGGGTGAGCGAAACTAATGCTATGTGATCTCACATATCTCGTAGGGATTAACCCTTGGCGAAATCCGCAAGCGAAACTCAAGAACGCGACGAACTTTGGCTCTTTCTCCTCTTTTCTCCTCTTTTCTCTTCTCTCAAAATCCTTGCGTAATTTTGTGAAGCGTAAACTGAACCAAATCATTTTAGACCCCATATGAAATTACTAAAAACGAATTTAATTAATTGGGTAATGAAAAGACCAAAATACCCTTCTAAAATCCGGTTGACTTTCCTTATTCAGAGAGTCCGACTTCGAACGGGAATATCTCTCTCATACGAACTCAAAAATTAGCAAACTTGGTGGCGTTGGAAAGATAATTCAAAGACCTTTCATTTGATATCTTGTAGCTCACCTAACTCATCTTGTGCTGATAGTTATGGTTGTTTGAAGTTGACCCAAAACTCATACTTAGCATAACTTGCCAATATTTCCAAATTTAATTATTTCCAAAAATGGTTTCTTTCTAATTCTAGTTCTTTCAAATGGCGGGGTGTTACAGAGACAACACTGGCCACCACCTTCTAACCTTGCGCTTAATTTGTGACCTCCATATCTTCCTATCTAAAACCACATATGTCAACCTCCTACATCGGCTTCCTCAGCATGGAACATACACATTCACTCTTCACATGTTCAAACTATCTCAATTGCCTCCCTCATTTTGTCAACCACATAGTTCACTCCGACCTTGTCCCATATATCTTTATTTTTAATTTTATCTCTCTTAATTCCTATCTTCTGGATATGAGAGTTATCAAGTACTAGGAAACACTCTGCCCCATATAATAGAGTCGTCGTAATATTGTGGCCAAACACACGCGCAATTATACGCGATCATACAAGTAATATAGTGACTCGAGAGTCGGATCTAGAACCAACATGGACTCGTACTTTAACTATTCATTAAATTAAACTAAGGCTAATTATTTATTCAAGCGATAAATCCAAAGATATAATTATCAACTAACTAAAAAAAATAATGAACAATAAACCAGATGAAGAGCATCATATTATACGTCTTTCTCAATATAAATAGTGTTTTCGATTAATCAAATTGTTATTCAAACCGAACCCTTAGGCTAATAACCTCCCATTTCATTAGTTAAACAAATCTTCTTTCAAAATTTAATCCATCTCGGCATATTAATCTCCCGTGAATGATAAGATACAATGAAATGGAGAGTACAACTCGATACAATAAAAATTCCAGGTCACAAGCCATTCGTCAGCTAAATTGCATCTTGAGTTCCACAATAACAATGCAATATCAAGTCATAAGTCATTTGTCAGTTATATCCCCAAATCTCTCTAGTCATCACAAGATAAATACAATTTACTCAATACTCCAAGTTTAGTAATTACACCCAACCCATAATATGTTTTATTCAATAAAATAATAGCCAAACTCACTCTAAGAAGATTAAGGCCTCATTTGTTTTCATTAAAATTAAGACGTCTGAATCTGAATGTACATCTGAATATTAAGATGTAGTTTCTAGGTCTGAACACTGAATCATTATGATTGTTTGTTTACATCATCTGAATGTGCATAATTTTTTTTTAATTAGGAACTAAACACTATATCAATAAAAGTTATAATCCAAACCCAAGATAACTTTTTCCAAAAAAATATTTCAAGAATAAGATTATATAACCCACCCCAGAAAAAAAATAACTTATTTGTTTTCTCAAACAATTTTTTCTCAAGAAACAATGATAACTTCTTCCAAAGAAGTTTTGACAACAAACGAATTGTTACAAGAAGAGTTCTTCATAAATACCGATTCACCCAAGAATATTGTATATATTAAAAATATTAAATAAATATTTGGAAAAGATTATGAGAACTTACTTATTCAAAAGAAAAAAATGGTATTTGGTTGGAAAATGAGAGGAAGAAACTTGAAACTTGCCCAGAAGAGAAGCAAGGAAGAGAGATTTTTTAAAATAAAAGAACGCTTATAATTTAAATAAAGTTTGAATGGTATTAAGACTCTGTTATAGATTTGATTCATTCAGACTCGTTAAGAGTTTTTTTTTAAATGAAACAAATGAGTTGAATGGGCTGAATCTGAATGATTAAGATTGAGGAATTGATAAAGTCTATAGGTTGTCATGCTATGCCATTTTTTCATTAAGATTCAGACCTAAAACCAAACATATTTAATGGGTCAAATCTGAATGATTAAGATTCAGACCTCCATTAAGTTCAAACAAATGAGGCTTCAGTCATAACCTATCTCGAAGATCGAGCAAACGCGCCACGAGCCCTCACGCGATCGCTTCCCCTTCTCAAACCATCTCGTAAACCTCCAAGACTATCTATAGGTGATTACAAGTTCATTGATACCATATCACAATATAAAAGTTCGGGTCAAATAATGTCAAAAAGTCAACCCCGATAACTGACATCGAAACGAAAATTTTCTTTAGAATTTGTTTATCCATTAGACATGACAAGATGCAACTTCAGCTTATTGAGGATATGACATTCGATAGGAGGGTGTAGAGATTGCGGATTAGAGTAGAAGATTAGTAGATAATGGAATGTTATTTTGTTTATCGATGGGTTTAAGCTTGGTGGTGTCTATCATAGTATTAACCTTATTCTTGTACTTTTTTGTTTTAGATATATATCTACCATGCATCATTTGTTGTTTATTACCTTTCGATTATCGCACTATTTTATTGTTGTTATTTTTCCTTTTCTGAATGACTTCCGCTCAAGTTCAAGATCCTAAGTGTACATAAGAAGCTTATCCTAGTGGTCTTCATTGCTTCCAATCCATAGTCATTTACTCATTTTTCATAAGTCTCTTTCAATAAAATTTAGTCTTACTAAATTAACACGCAATGGATAACTCATAGTTCGTGTAATAAAGACAACTCATATTTGTCAATCCCAACCTAATTTTTTCCATTTTTTACTAATACACGCAAGTGGATCTCATGCAATCAAAGTTATTGAATGAACAGACATTGTGAGCATGATTCTACACATTTATATATGTTATGAAGAACTAATATGGCTAACAAACTTGTCATTCTGATCCGAATTTGACTTTTATGTATCAGTTGGAGTAAACTATGCAAGTTTGTGTCATTTGATCTCTAACAGTCTAATTATGGTCTCTAAAAATTAATAATGACCAGAAAAAAATTAGTTGGGGCTTAGGGGTCATTTGGCAGAGTGTTGAATATGATGTATTAGTAATGTTGCATTAGTTATGTTACGATTATTTTTAGCATAATACATAAATATTTCTTTTAACTTGGTTTTAGCTTGTATCTATATTTTCCAATTTTGAGTGTGCACAAGTAGACACTTAAACTGATATAAACTTAAAGAAATAGACATATCTATTTTATGTGGCATCCTACATGAAAAATTTGTGTCATACGTGGCGTCCTACATTTATTATGTCACGTAGGACACGTGTGTCTACTTCTTCAATTTTATACAAGTTTAAGTGCTTACTTGTGCACACCCAAAGTTGGAGGGCATAAATGTCATATGAAGCCAAGTCAAAGTGTATATTTATGTATTATGCCATTATTTTTATGTAATGTTTTGTTCGGTGTATTAAAAATAATATGCATTGCACAAATCTTTTTAAAATTATTTGTTTACATAAATATCCTCCACAAATATAGTGGAAAGGATGTGAAAAATGTTGAGGGAAAATTGTGTTTTTTATTATGTTAATGCATGGATTAAAACTCTTTATATTACTAATATCATGAATTTTTTTATATATTAGTTATAAATATATCAATACCAAATACAGTGTATTACTAATGCAAATTAAATGCAGGTAAAAAAAAATGTACAAAAGAATTAACATACACAAAGCTAATGCAACTTTTCAGCGACCAGTTTTTACTGGTCCTATAAAGTCTACAAGGACCACAAATGTTATTTCCTACTCCCTCTATCCCATATTAGATAGGCATCTTACTAAAAATGTTTGTTCATACTACTTGATCACTTACTAAATTAAGATAGAATTAATTATTATTTTTCTCATTTTACTCTTACGTTTAATATGACCTTTGGAAGTTTAAATAAATTTTGAAGATTCAAGAATTTCTTTTTCAAGAGTGTTATAAATAATAGTAACAGGAACAAGATTGTGTATCTGTTAAAGTAGCGGAAGACTTATCAACAATATCTTTGTTGAGGAGTTGCTCTGAATCGGATTTTGAATCTAAAGAAAACAAAGTATAATACCACAAACTGAGTATCTTTTGGGTTGTTCGATGTCAGTGTAAAGAAATTAAGAGTCTGAATTTTTTCTTTTTTCTTACTCCCTTCGTTTTCGATTTTTTGCCCTTTATTTAAGGGTGAAGACTATTTTAAAGGGAGTTGATGGTACGGTTGTAACCGTTCCCTCTTTTTTCAAAATAGTCTTTTGACATTTATCTTCTTTTTCATAAACTATATTGAGTCGGGTCGGATCAACATGGGCTACCCACGATCCATAACCCAAAATTAACTTACAAAGAGGTTAATTAATATGAACAAAGGGCAAAATAGTAAAGTTGATCAATCTATTAATGATTTCTTAATTACCGTGTAAAATAGAAAGTGTCCATCTAGTATGGGACGTAAGGTAGGGATGGCAATGGGGTGGGGCGGGTTGCGGGTCTATGCGATTTTATACGGGGTTCAAACTTAATTTAACTTTTTGCATGTTAACTTTTTACATGTTATAAGAGTGATGTAACATTATCTATTAAGATAGTTTCATTAAAGTTACTAAAATATTCAAGATAATAAATGAAAATGGTTTAATCAAAACTAAAACAATTTCTTACATGTTTTCCTATTAACCTCTAAAAAATAAAATTTTAAGTCATTATCTATTAAATTAATACAACTTAATGAAAAAATGAATTTATTTTTATGATTTTATTTTTAGTATCAAACTTAACTAAAAAGAGAAAAGATTAAAAAAATTATGTGGGGCGGATCTATGCGGAGTGAAGCGGAGTGGGTTGAAAATAAAAAAAAATGTTATATAGGACGGGTTAAATTTTGTACGGATTAAGCTCAACCCGCCCCAGTCCACCCCGCACCACCCATCTCCGCCACATTGCTATCCCTATCGTAGGGAGTAATTAATACCTTTGCGGTCAATTGAAAGTGCGACCAGAATGGTATACGAGGCCAATTTCATACACCAAGTGCTTGCACACAGAGACCAGGATTTGGAATAGTACATGTCAAAAACATGGCTTTCAATTAGGCCATCTATGGCCCAAACGAGAAAGCCCTCATGTAGTAATGGAAGTAGAACTTTGACGGTCTCTTTCTCCGCTTTAATGAGTCAATTTGAGGAATTTTGTACACATAAATCATATACTCTCTTTTGTCTCAATTTCGTATCACAAAAAATAACATATTTCTATATTTATTAACGGTTTAACTTTAAAATGCTCATTTTACTGTTAGTGAGATGATTAATTGTCACATAAACATCTAATGACTTATTTTAGACCACAAATTTTAAAAGTTATTTTTAAAAAAACTCCATATTTAGTCAAACTACATCATATCAATTGAGAACGAGAAAATGATAATATTATTCTAAATACAGAGGAGCCTAAAAAAACCCCAAAAGAAGAAGGAACCAATATCTCGTGGGTAAGTGGAAACACTATTTATACTCTAAGGCAGTGGCGGAGCCACCTTATAGTTAGGGGTTCATCCAAACCCTCTTTGGCGGAAAATCCTATTATTTATACATGGTTAAAATAATTTTTTTAGATATATATAGTAGATGTCGAACTCCTTCTGCTACTTCGTGTGTTTATTTTTCCAGATTATTGAAAATTCTGGCTCCGCCATTAGGGTGGGAAAAAAATGTGTTACCAAAAACATATATATGAAAGAATAAGAATAACAAGAATTGTGGAGGCCAGAAAATTATGGTTCTATATTGGAAAAGGTGAGTCTTATAAATATGAAAGAATAAAAAGGATAAGCCAAAACCAAAAACATGGACATCAATCCAAGTATCCAACGACCACCTAGAAACAGTAAAATGATGCATTCTTGACATTATGAGCCTTAGCAGTTAGCAGGTGTAACATTCAAAAGGTTCAACAGCTAAAACTTGTGAAGATGTCTATACAATGTACAAATAAAAGAAAATCATCCGTAAATTCTGTATTCATAGTATTTTCCCAGGATGGACCGTTGTCGAAGAAATGGCTATTAGACGGGTGATTCTCCTCTTTCATTCAAATACGAAAAGCAAGTATGTTGCTACCGCGCTATATAGATGAGAAAAATGTAGCAAATTATGAAAACATGAGAGAGTTCTTGAAAGTTTACTTGTATATGTTGTAGCTAGTTTTTGTCAAACGATGTATAATCGTCTACACATCTAAAAAGTAAAAGAGAATGATAGAACCTACATTTTGTATCTATGAAGTTGTAAAATCAGGAAAAAAAAAAATGAACACAATCCTTCCAATTCCCACTATGTTTACAGTTTTCCATCCTTCTAAGTCAGCATATCAGGCATCAGCACATTTTGTTGGTGCATATCCCAGCCTAGACCTTTTTGTATCATATAAGATATGAAAATTCTGTTGTTGGTAGTTACCAATTATTGACATGGCAGAGTGAGGAGTACCCAATATTGCCAAACAAACAATGTCTTCTGGATCAAGTTTGATGAAGTAGTTCTCGACGGGGAAATTCCATACAGCTCCATCACTAAAAGTTATCCCAAATGAGGGCAATTCAAGATTCTCCACTCCAGACACATTGTAACATGGTCTAAGAATGGGAAAATCCTGTATTAATGGATAGCCTTTCACTTTGTTAACAAATGCCTCTTTTATAATCTCATATGCTGGTTCGACGAAATAGCTCAAAGTGGTTCCTGAATCAATGATTGTGCCACCAACACCTTGTGGAGACAAATTCCAGGTCTCCTCCGGTATCTTTAGCACTTGGTCTCCAACTATGACTGATTTGATCAGCACATAGTAGAATGTTTCTGCAGGATTTTCTTTCCCACCAACTAATGAAGTGAAGTTCAAGTTCGGATGTTTCAAAAGCTCCTTATCTTCCCCGAAAATCAGTTTACTGCTCACACTAGAGTTGCTATTCCTATTAACCAGACAATACGAAAAAGAATGGCCATACAGAGATTGAAGCTGAGACGAAAATGAAAGCGGTCCCTTACCAAGTCCTAGTAAACCTGCAGCACCATGAAACAGACCTCTATTCCAATGACCACAACCAAACATCACATTTTCCACTTTTTTTATCTCAGAGTTCCCACTAGGGGTTGTGAGATTAACCGAGAAAGTCTCAAACGCGAAATCACCAGTCGTATTAGAGCTATCTCCATACCAATAGTAATAAGGGCAAGTTTGGTTCTCAGTCTTACAAGGCTGTGGAGGATCAGGAGATGAAACAAGATGACACATTGGATCATGACAAGTGATATTCGTAAAAGAAGTAGAATCTTTAGGATCATAATGAGGACCATTTTGTTCGAAACAATCATAACAAGGTACACATTGAATCCAATTAAGATCACTACCAGTATCAAGAATCAAAGAGAAGTGCTTAGGAGGTGTACCAACAAAAACATCCATGAAATATTCCCCTGATCCATGACTCACCCCTGACTCCAACGTCGCCATAAGTTTGCCTGACAGCTCAAATTGTGAAGAAATGACAGTTTTTTCACCGTCTTTCGCCAATCTTGAAACAGAGTTTTGATTCTTTTTCTCAACAATCCTTGTATGCAATGTCTGAATTCTACCTAAATCCCTCGATGTGGACTCAAAAACAGAGTCTTTAACCTCTGTAGTTTGACCAGCTGATCTATGCCTTAAATGAAACTTGACTGCTTCTCTTGGCTGATCTCCAAATACCGCGAAATCTTCTTCATCTTGAGTATCAACACTAGGATGTTCTTCTCGGATTAACACAGAGGAGTTGGTCGTCGATGTTACATGATTGCAACCTGAGTTAACAGAAGACGAAACAACATTGAAACTTGGATGTTGAGGGAATTCAATACCAGAAGCACTAGAATTCAGATTGATCCCAAATTCCCTAGAGGCCACAAAACCAAATGAGAATAAACTCAAGAAAACAAAAATTAAAATACTGAGCTTTGTCACCATTGGTATTACTAGTTTAGAAAGAAAAAAATAACAATGAAAAATGACTACATAAAAGGATTCAGCCTCTTGATTTCAATATGAATTATCTGAATCAAGAAAGCCAAAACAAAAACAAAAAAATGTTGTGAGGTTGAGGAACAAAATGTTACTGTAAGAAGAGAAGTTGGATTTTGTCATGGAAAAAAGAGAGAGAGGGGTTTTAAATGGAATTTGATGTTTGAAGAGCGACTTTGAACGCTGGCTTTTCAGATGGACAATTTTCCTCTCACGCGGTTTCTTCCTAGCTCCAGTAATATTATTATTATTATTTTTGAAAAAAAAAACTTTATCTTAAACTACTCGTAATATTATTTTTTTATTACAAAGAAAATTACTTCCTCGGTCCTAGAATAAGAACTTGTGAGAAATCAAAAACACTTATTATGAGAAAAAAAATTATTTATTTTGAAAAATTAACGCATTTAGTTAATCAGCAAAACTTCTTTTAAATGAAAGTAGAAATAATTTTTTTGTTATTGAGAAGAAGCTAAAGATTTCTGTTTCTTAAAAAAAATAAAAATAGAAAATTAAGATCAAAATATCTCTCTCATACATACATATTTGTCAATATATTCCCTAATTAACATATCTCATAAGTTTGGTTTAAGATTTTATTTTTTATTTTTATACAATAAAAAGTTTTATTTTATTTTACATTTATATAATATTACTTTACGTATTATTTTGTAAGATTAAAAAAGAAGAAGAAACTAATATTGATTGAAAATTTGAATATGTACATTTTAATTTAATTAGAAATTTTATAATAGATATTTAAAAAAAATTCTCTCTATAAAATAATCGTGATACTAAAAGTACATTGAAACTTGCCCTTTTCATAATTTGACTCTCAAAAATATTTTTTTTAAAAAAGATTGTAGTCAAACACAATTTGTTTATCAAAAACACTTTTCAAAATAATTATCCAAATACAATTATATTTTTCGAAAACACTTTTCTAAAAAACTAATTTTAAAAAGTGCTTCTAGAAATAAGTATTTTTTTCACAACAATGTCAAACAAGCTCTATCTATCGATTTAGCAAAAGAGGTTCTCCCAAAATAATTATTCTCTAGAAATTGATCAAAATAATAATTAGTAATTGTTTTCAACTATAACCTTATGTTAGAGAACTCTTTCTTTTTAATATTTCCTTCATTTGAAAATAAGGAATTGTTAAGGCAATGCACACTCATTAAGAAAAATAAGTTTAGGACATAAAAACACTATCACTTTTACCTTTTTAGTTATTCTCAAGTTATTCTTGAAAATATAAATAATTCAATTTTTCATGACTAAATTGAATAAATAATATAGTAAATATGAACAATTAACTCTCTTTAAATTATCACCTACAAAATGTAAATGAGAGGCAAAAATGAAAAAAAAATTAATAACTCTCTTAAACTTTGAACAATTACCTTATTTTGAACTTAAAAAAAAAAACTTATTTCCCAAATACAAATACACATGAATACAAATTCAATTCATTACGAAATACAATAGATACAATTATATTCTGATACAATTGTATTCGTTAATACACTTGATACAATTAATTTGTATCAGAGAATATAATTGTTTATGATATAATTGTATTCATTGATACAAATGAACTGTATTTGTGAAATAATTATAGAATTATATACATTTAATACAACTGTATCTCTCTCGACTCTCTGTCACATATCTCACTTGTATCTCTCCTCCTTCTATCATATAGCTATGAATCACAATTAAATAAACTATAGCTATAAATCTCTAATTAAGTTTAATCTGTAGTCATTTTTCAAAGTTTATTTACTATAGATATAACATACATACTTAGTATATAGTATATTCGGTAACCGTCCAATAATTCAATAAAGATAAAAGATGTACATATCTTAGTAAATTTACAAACCTTAACTAATATAGCCATCCTTATTTTTTCATGGTGTTCTTGTGTTTATATCTCTCAAATGGAAATAGAAATTGAGTGCATATTTAATATCACCACTACTTTCACCATCCATCAAAAGAATTTGGGTGTCACACTTGTCTGTTTTAAGTTAGGGTAATGCTAAATGGCCAGAAAATTTGGCCGAAAATTTAAAAAATTTATAATATTTTTTTTATTTTGAAATAAATTGATCTTTTTTTCATTTTTTAATTAAAAGATATTAAAGTTAAAAGGATAAAAATGTTCAAAAATATAAAATAAAATAGATAAAATACCATTCTGACCAAATTTTCTGGCCAATTTTTTTTTTCCTTTAAGTTAATTTCTTCTTTTTTGTTCTTTCGATTTTACACAACACGTTATAAATGGATCTCTATAGTTTCAAATTTGAGACTTTCTTCTCCAAAATCCCCACTTAGCACGCATTCTTTTACAACTTGCAATAAATGTCGATTATTCTTCTATTTTGAAAATATTGTACTCCCTCCGATCGGTTTTCACTCGTACAATATTGACTTAACACATTTTTTATGTAGTTACAAAATAGAATGATAATTTTATTAAATCGTTCTTTAAACTAAATAAATTTAATGCTTTTAAAACTGCATCAAAAAATGACATTAGTTAATAATAAGTATAAATTAAAACTTAAGTGATAATATCTCGTGATTTTATAAATTAGACGAGTAAAAATAAACATATATTTTTAGTACAGCGAATAAGTAGACGGATGAATAATTAAACTTGATAGTATTCTCTTAAAACATCTTATATCAAACAAAAAAAGTCGTAGTGTTTCTACGTTTTCAATATTCTCTTAATATATAGTTTACCATTTTTGTCCAAATATGGTGTTTCTTGACTTGTCTTACGTGACTAACAACTAAAATGGTAAGAAGGAAGTAGTTCGAATACTAATCTTTTCATCAACTCTTTATGACATTTTAATTAGGTGAACTTAATTATTAAAATTCTATATACTCAAAACCTTTTTTTTTTTTTTGACTTAGTAGTTGCAAAAAAAAAAATGTCAAAAAAAAGGAAGGGAGAGTAGTAGGGGATTTTTATTTATTTATTTTTTGACAATCCAAGGTAATCATAAGGTTGGACACAATTTTGAGAAAATATAAATAGTAGTCAATCAAAATATAATTTGACTTTTCCTGCTTTAATATTGAGGAACAAATTTATAAATTTACTTTTATGCTTTCAAGTAACAATAGAAGGACATGAATTTGAGTAAAAAATTTAAAAAATCCCTTCAACATTTTTATTATAATATTCTTTATAATTGTTGCTTGTTTACACTCCTATGGTCATAGTAGGTAAAGTAGCATTTCGTATTTGACTTCAAAGTATTGGATTGGTATTTAATTGAGGAATGAACTTTTATATATATATATATATATATATATTTAAAATACATTTTTAAAAATAATTGGGGACATGAGAAGGGGAATAGATGAGTAGATTGTAAGGTGAGAATTAAATTTTGACCGGTGAAAGTTGTGAAAATCAACCAACTGAATTACTAAGATTTTCCTAAGAAATGAGTTAATGTAATTTTAACGGCTTTAAATTTATATTTATTGATAGCGTGGAATTTTAATACAATCAATGTAGCTTGATACTCTTTTCATTTCAATTTATGTGATATAATTTGATTGTACATGAGAAATATGAGAAGACTTTGCAATGTTCCAAAACTATCCTCAAAATAAGTTTAGTTATAAATAGAAGAGTACACATTTATGATTTTTTTGTCAAATAAGTGAGACCCAACATGTGTAAAATACTTTATTTGTCAATAAAAAGATATGTCATTCTTTTTTAGACTAACTAAAAAAAGTATATTATATAAATTGAGATAAGATAGGTTAATATTTATTAGATCAATTAATAATTGTAACAAAAATGCACTAAAATTAGTTTATAAATAACCTAATTATATTAAAATTTTGAATACATTATAATTAAGTTTCTTTTATAATGTACACTTAACTACTTAGTTAAGCAGGATAACTCCCTAGCCCCTTCTTTGCATTGCATGTTTTGCATATTTTAAGGGCAATTAGTCAAATCAAAGAAACTTGGAGGAATTTTCCTTTATGCATAAAAAGTCAAATTAAAAACAAATTAATTTTGGTCTTTGATTCTTCCTCTTTCTATTTTATTTTATTTTGACTATGTTGGTGCAAAAATGTGTTTCGACAATATTTTCAACTGTACGTTTGGATTAGATTTTGTATCCTGCTTGAATTAATTTCTTAATTTTAAATAAAAAATTAGTTGGATTAAATGATTTCGATTTTAAAAAAAATAAAATAATTGGAAGACTGAGCATGTTTGGCCCAGCTTTTTTTAAGCTAGAAGCATTTTTTTTCTTAGATGTGAGATGTTTGGCCAATAAAAAAAAGTGTTTTCACCAGCTGAAATATTTTTTGAGTAGGGGTGTGTATCAGTCGGTTCAGTTCGATTTTAAGTATTATCAATTCGATTTATCGGTTTTCGAATTTAAATATACCAAACTGATAACCAAACCAATAAGATACTTGTTATCGGTTTTTGGTCTTTAACAGTTCAGTTTCGGTTTAACCAATAAAAAAATGCTTTCAAAAAAAATATATAACTTGTCCAACAATTTAACGCGAAATAAAAAAGAAAGAAATCAAATTACTCATTGAGTGCAAAAATTATGCTTAGTGCAGTAAAAGTATAGCAAATACTCACAATTAACAACTCTAGCCGTTGCCTAACCCTTGTCATCGTCGTTGCAAACCCTAGCCGTCGCCATTCTTAGTTCTTTAGGTTTTGACGTTGTGAACTTAAAGACTAAAGTAATACTAAAACCTAAAGGGTAAATACAGAGAGCAGAGTTAAGTAGTGTTAATTGTGTAGGGTCCTTATAGTTATAGTCTAATATAGTGATTATACTAATATTTTTTATTTGACATTTGTGTATGACTAAAAATTAAAATAGTAAATTATTATATATTTAATGGGTTATCGGTTTAACCAATATTAAAAATCAATATCAAACCGATAATTCAATAATTTTTTTTTTTGTAAAACCATTAAATATATTGGGGGTGATGATAAAGGAAGAATAGAAGTATGAAAAAGGGGTTGTTTGTCTGCCATTAACATGCCTAGAATGTTCAAAATTCAGAACCCTAAGTGTTATTAGAGTAGGAGATTAGAGTAGGAGCAAGACACAATGTGTCTGGAGATTAGACCAAAATTGGAAAATTGGTTGAGTTAGGAGCAGACAAACATGTCGTCCTTGCCGCCACTTATAATATTCTCCATTTTCAAGCTATTGATTATAATACTATGTACACAAATTAAATATTACTACTATAAACATTGGTCCTAGTAGTGGACTTGGACCACATGAAACCACCCACCCCCACATAACTACCTTTTGGCCAAGTCTAGCCAACTTATACCTTTGACCGTCCAAAATATTAATTGTCTTCACTTGTAATGATAACTCATAGTTGATCGAGGCTTATTCAAGTGGTTGAGTTGAGTTTATTGTTAATAAGAGGTTTTGACTCATGTTGTACGATAAGTAAAAACGCTATTGATGATTTTTTGAAAGTGTTACGATAAATTTGATTATTGGTGACAAATAATTCTGTTACTTAAAATTCATATTTTGTCAGGAAATTTTTTGTCCCTAAAGCATGAATCACTAATGTTACATAGACAATTTAGTATTTTATCACTAAATAGAGTTGTATTTTTTGTCTCCAAATGCATAGTCGATATGATGAACGTGTTTGTCATAAAAAAATTAAAATTGTATAGGTAATGATATATTTTCACCATTAAAGAGGTTATTAAGGCCGACAAAAATGATGTGATACTAAATATTTAGTTTAATCAGTAACTGTCTCTTGTGTTATATGCATTTAGTTATTGAACAAACATTATTTCGTCACTAAAATTATTTTTATATATAGATTCTTTGTTTGTCTCTAAATATATGAATTAGTGATATCTTTATTTTATTTTTTTTACAATTTTGTAGTCACTAAAATATTTCTATTATCGTCAAAATAAAATTATCACTATAAAATGTTATAATTAATGACAATAACAATTTTCATAAAATACGAAGTTAATTTATAGCTAATATGTAGGCAATTTAGGAACAAAGATTAATATTATCACTAAATTCCGTACTTTTATGAAAAAAATGTGTTCGCCTTAATATAGTCGTCGTTAAAAGTTAAAACTTTCGAAGACAAAATGTTGTCACCATCACAAGCATCAAGTGAGATTTAAATTCGTTAGCAACACTATTTACCATCTGTATTTAGAAATTTATAATATTAAATAATACATAAATATCTTATACTTCATAGCATATAGTGATTTGTTTTAACGATGAGCATTATACAAATTAAAAACAACAAATGAGCAATATGCATCTAAACATTTCTCCTCATTGCTGATAAAAAATTCTGCAATTGGATCACGCAAATAGGTTTCAACAAAATCAAGAATAATGAAATGACGTCAAATTATTTTCATAGTTGACATTTTTTAATTGTTATTATTCTTTGCTCAAGATAATAAAACAGTGAATTTGAAAAGTTTTATAAGAATCTACAATTAGGACACTTTTAGAATATGAAAGTGTAGTTCCCGCCAATGATATTTCACTTTGTTTTATGTAATTTTTATATTTGTATTGGGGTGGGAGATCTTTTTAAAAAACAATTAATTATTTTTGTTGAGTGATAACTGCCTTGCCATGTTAAGAGCAATTGAGAGAGAAAAGAAGAAAATGAATGAAACAGTGAAATTGTATTAACCGACTTACTTCATTACACAAAGTCGATCCCTATTTATATACAACTCTCTTGACTAATTAGAAACTACTTTTTAAACTAACTAACAAACTCAACTAGCTAATTACATTGTTCAGCTTAACAATTTTAAATTTTTGTATTTTTGACATGATTTGGTTAACTAAGTAAAGATTAGGGCTACGCATGAAATATCGAAAATCGAATTATCGAATCAAACATTATTTTTTTGTTATTTGGTATTTGGTATGATATTCGGAAGTCAAATTTTAGAATTATGATATTAGGATTTGAGTTTGGTATGAGACATTAGTACCATTTGGTATTTGGTATTTTCAAAATACCGAATTATTTGATAATTCCGAACCAAATACCAAACCCAAAATTTGATAATTTACGACTTATTGGAATAGTCCTAGTTTAACAGACTCCCCTATTTTTAAATCTGATTGTCTCTAACATCTAAACTAGTTTTTCCTCATATACCCAACACTCATCTCTCTATACTGCAAGCTAAGCAAATAGCAACTCAAATTTTAAAATCTTTTTCATTTTATTTATTGACATATATAGTTGGTTCAAAAATACAAAACAAGTAAAGGGAAATTAAAGCAATTGTTTGAGTTAGGAGCGTCAATGGGACGATTCAATTGGTTATTTTCAAAAAATTATATCATTCCATTTTTTCGGGTTTTAAAAAAAAAAAATATATAAGTAAAATTAGATTTTTTAAAACCATCCCAATCATATCGGTTTCTCTTTGGTATCGGTACGGTTCAGTTAATTTTCATTTTTTTTTTCACTTTTAAAATATCACCTTAAAATATTCTATTATTAAAATATTTCTTTCGCAAATATGTTTTTAAAGAAGCACTTCAATTTTTCACCAAGAAGTCAAGAATGTAAAACCTTGTTGTTATTCTTATTTTATTTTTTCTTTCGAAAAAAATTAAAACTAATTTTTTTGTGTGGCTATATTATAATTTAAAACTTTTTTTTTTTTTACATATTGTTATTTAGTTTTTGTATGTGAAGATTTTTTTGGGTCATATATAATAAATTTTACAAGAAAATTAGTGAAACATACATAAATTTGACCATCAAATAGATAAATTTAAATTAGTCATTGAAACAAAAAAAAATATGTGTGAGGAGGATTAAATTTACCCATATGGATTATATTTTTCTAATAAAATTTAAGAAATTAAATTAAAATTAATTTTTTTTCACTTCCATTACAGGAAAATGGCATATGTGAGCAATTTATATAACAACAGGGGTATATATGAACTACTTTCATAATGAGGGGTATATCAGCTCTAAATGACAAAGTTGAGGGGTATATCAGACCATTTTCCCTTTAATTTTAAACCTAATTAATTAAAATCTAATTATAGAGTAAAGACCCAAAGTCGTCTAGTCACTAGAGGCTTAGGACCTAGGTTATATTTATATTTGAAAAATATTATAAAATATTTTTAAATATTTAATTTAACATATTGTTAATATATAAAATATATTTACATACACGTAAGGACTTTCGGTTCAGTTCGAGAATTTTTCTGTTTTTTCATAAGTTAAAAAGACCATCCCAATTGTTCGGGACGGTTATAAACTTAAATAAAAGTCTACGATTTTCTTGAGAAAATGACATAAATCGATTTAGTTCGATTGGTTTTTCATATTCTTTTGACACTCTTAGTTTGAGTATATTAAGCATGTAGAAATTCCTTTACAAAATTAAAAGTAGTAAAACAACAATTAACTTGATTAGCACATAAAGAGTGGTGGCATGCCTAACACGCAATGAAATTAGTTAGGTGATATGTCTATTATATAATTCATGGACTAACTAAAAAAAGTCAGCCTACATGTGTATCAACTGGCAAATGAGAAGTGCTTGTTTCTTGAAGGAAGCAAAAGATTTTCAAAATTGCTATAGTACTTAATAATTAATATCAAGAATTTCTACTACGTCTCTGTCCTTTAGCATTTGGATATACATGCATAGAATAATGAAAAAATGAACAAGTCATAAGAAATAAATATATAAAGGCATTTTGGAGCAAGTCTCATGGTAGGAAAAACTAGTAGATGTGGATGGAGTGAATGATAATTTTATTTTTAAAAATTATCTCAATTATTTTTAATTTGAAAAAAATACACTATTTAAGACCTTAATTTACATAATATTATTTTAGTCTTTTTATTTACAATATTAACATTTTAATTACAAATATGAAAACTTATTATAAAATACATAGCTACACATTTAAGATCTATTTTATTGGTTTAATGAGTTGATTTTATAGGACTCATATTTTATTTTTTATTTTATTTGCTTTTTAGAATCTCAATTACAATAAATATGTCACTTTCTCTCTCTTGTAACCCTTTTCATGAGAATTGTTGCATTTTTTTCTTTTTCAATATCATCTTTATCAAGTCAGAGAATTTGTCTCACTTCTTGAAAATATCGAGTAACAATTTATTTTCATTCCCTTTTCTTCTTTCCAAAATCACCTAACAACTTGCTTCTTGAAAAAATCGACTATGAGTATAAAAATAAAATTGTTATGGACAATACTCCCAGAAAGAATCTCCGATTAAGAAAATCTTATCTTTTCTCATTTAGAATTTTGGTTCTTCTTCTACTTGTTTCTCTCCCTCTCAAAATTACTTATATTTTGAGATAAGTGTTTTCTTTGATTTATACTATCATGAACATGAAAAGTTCTATGGATTTGATCCTTAGAAAGAACCGTAGGTATTGACAGTTGAAGAGATCTAGCTTAAATTTCTTTGTTTCCTCAGTACCCTCGTACACTGTTCTCAACCGATCCCAAATTTTTTTGGCTGATTCACAAGACGAAATCAGATCATATTAATTTACTCGAATGCCACACATCAATAGCTTCCTGGATTTGTGGGTTTTCTCAACTTTTCTTTTGTCGGAGTCATTATATTATTGTCGAGTGTTAGGAACGACTCTTGTGACATCTCCATCTTTTACTTTCATAGTTGGCACATAAGGACCTTCACAAATAACATCCCATACCCCAATGTCCTCAGCCATGAAATAGTCACTCATTCGAATATTCCACCATCTATAGAACTGACCATCAAAAAGAGGTGGCCTTGTAGGGGAATGACCTTTTTGCAAGTTTAGTGGAGTCGCCATTCTTCGCAGGAATCTCTCTCTTGGTGTTAACCAGATAGAGAGCCCAAGCTCTGATACTAATTGTTGGAATGTACGCGTCCACCAGTGATCACAGGACCAGATCCCTCGACAGAATTAAAGTGCGGAAAATAAATAGCACAATGTAAATCAGGCACAAGAGTTTTACGTGGAAACCCCCTTGCTCAAAGGCGGTGAAAACCACGACCTGTACTCACAGGATTTCAACCCAAACTCCATTTTATTCAAACGGAGCAAAGTTTCAGATTACAAACTCTTGCAACCTAGGAATTAAAACTCTTTAATCCCTTCCCCATTACTGTAGCAACTCTACTACAAAGGAAACTAAGCAATAATCATATTGCCCACTAAACTAACTAACTCTAGTTGATCTAGACTTTAAAAACCCCACAAGGCTAACTCTAGCCACCAACTCTGATCTCCAAGATAAGAGCTAAACAAGCAGCAACTCTGCTGCACCCAAAAATCAACTAACTCTAGTTGATACTCCTAGGCAACTCTATCCAAGAGAACATCAAAACAATGATGTAAAAAGGCTTGACTAAAACAAAGATGATTCGACTAACTAACTCTAGTTAATACGACTCAACCTAAAGACTTAGACAAGCAACTGATCTATTATCCTTTATAATTTAGGAGTAGATTTACAATGTAAGCACATAAGACACAAAGCTCAAAATACAACAAATACTCTTCAGCACTCCATCAGGTCCTTTGTTGATATGAACAGTGTTCTTCCTTGACGATGGCTTTCTCTTTGTAAGCTTATGAATTTTTCGAAATTCAAATCTTTGTTTGCCAAATCTTGGTTTGTGTCTTGTGAGAAGAGACTATATCAAATGGACACAAAACCCCTTGGGACGACACCATTGGCTGAGAGCCTGCTTTTCTGAAAAGTTGTGCACCAATCATGTCAGATGTGACAGCTTTTAGACAGCTCTCTTTTCATCTTCTTCATGTACGGAGTCTTTCAGGGACCAGGTCCCTTGCAGTGTGTTCTTTGTGAGTTCTTGAAAAAACTTGCTAGCTCTCTCTCTTTTTGAATGAATAATGTTGTTTGTTTATTGTGAGGGGGCAACTCTGTTTCCGCTTCTGCTCGTGCACTCGTTAAAGTCATGGCACTGAAACAAACAACCTCGTCCGCCTTTCCTATTGGTGAAGTACGCTGCACTTTTCACCAACCAACCTGACAAGACAGCTTTACAACTGTACATCATTTTGAATCTGGACGAGAGCACTCTGCCAGGGACCGGGTTCCTGCATTTGTGAGGATCATCAAAATACCTAGAATACAACAAATTAATGTGGTGATGATGTATGATAGATAGTAGATGAAAAAATATCGATGAAATTTTCATATTTGCGTGTTATATACCTCATTTGTGCTTATATTGTCATATCCTAAAATATGAATTAGACAGAATAGCTAATAACAGAAGACATAGAAAATTTAAGATATACCCTGATGAGGTTTTTCATTTTTAAGGTATACACTCAAATTTACGTTATGAAATGACATGCATAATTTTTGTCATCAATGTTCAAGATCTGCAATATTTGGAGTATATTATCTTTTGTTTTCCTCAATATTTATTGAGAAGATGCACCAGTTGACTGCGTTTTGTTTTTTTGTAGCTTGTTGATGGGAAAGAAGTTTTCGGAGGAAAAGAAGTGGCAATTAGCTATATTATATGTGCTTTTTGGTTATGAAAATTGTTGAGCTCTTTCACATGTACATTTGCTTTGTGCTCTCATAAGTGCTTTTTTGTACACCCCCAAAGAGTAGCGACTACAAATTTTTCCTTTTCAAAAAAAAAAAAAAACTTGATGCTTCCCATGGAATAATATTTAAATCCTTCTTTGGTAAGGAAATTTTTTTTAGCAATAGGTAATGCTTGTGAAATCCTTGGTATAAGTTATAAATCTTGTGGTGATGTATTGTGATATGTTGAAATAGAAATAACTTTTTTCAAATAAGAAGTTATTAGTAATTGTTGAAGTACATGCCTCTTCACTCAACTTTTAAGACCATAATCCAAAACAACTTAACGTTAATACATATTGATAAATATTGGGCATTTGTAAATATTGGGCCTATAGAAGTTGGTTGGGAATTATAGTGTCATGTCTTGCATTCAAATACTCACGTTAGTATATACGAAATTAGAATTTTGAGTTTATTAGCTTTAAATTTTAATAAACATCAGTTTCCAAGTAAGGAATAACTTATTAAATTTTAAATAAATAATTTATACATAATATAAAGATAAAATTTAAGCCAAAGTTATTGAATTATAATGAGTTTGTAAGTAAACTATGGCTTCAACTAAACTCACACGATATTTATGTTTTGAATAGGAGGGGAGAAAGAAAGTTGTAGTCACTCGTATCCAATTTATATGAACTATTGGAATTTTGAGATTCTAATATTCTAAATTTTGATGCAATTTCGAACATAAAAGCTTTAAAAATTATATAAAAATTACTATAAATCACAATTATTAATAACTTTAAATACTTATATACATGAGCTATTTTTCATTTCATTAATAATAGAGACATCAAATGGAAGCTTAGATGCCCCTGTCAAATTTGTATAAATTCAAGCAGCAGCTACTTGATTAACATGTTTGGCTTCAAGCATCTTCTCGTATTCCTCAATCGATCTAAACAGCTCTGAGAAGTTTCCCTTACCGAAGCCTCCACAACCGCCCTTCTGATAGACTTGTCCGTTTTCATCTTTGAGCATGCAGCCAATTCTCTGAATTATTTCTATAAATATTGTTGGCCTGCAGACAAAATGCAATTACATTGATTGACAAACCATCTTTCTTTGCAAAAGTAGTGCGGTTACAGCATAAGTCAGCAGCAAAGACTCTATATAGTTTCTTGGTATCGGTACAAATCGGTTAAGTGAATTGGTACCACATCCATTCGAAAGCAATGTGTGGTAATTATCGGCATGAAAACAAACTTGTTGTTCTTTTCATCCTTGTGTTTGTTCTAACAATTAAATAAAGATACATGTGAAAACAACAAGTTATAACTCTCCATAACCAGCCCCTGAATCGGTTTCCCCATATCCCTAAACAAACTTAATAACCTCCAAAAAAAACATTCATTGTGAAAATAGCCAAAATGTTAAAGAGTTCCTTCTGCCTCTCAGCACTGTTTATTGTTTCATTTCAAAGCACATAGGCAACTAGAAGAATTTTGTGAACATGGATGGCCCAGAGGCTGACCAAGCTGTTGGGCCTGGGGATAAATCATTAAGAGGCCCAAGAATTAAATAGCCCAATACTAGATTTGCTTGGTATCCAGGATGAGTAGCGTTTATATGGTTGTCATCTACAATTTTGGAAAACTATGCATAGTGTAAAAGAAACTGTCTATCATCATCTCTTTCTGGAGCCTAAACTTCTCATCCTCATTCTTATCTCATCTTTAGTTACTTTGTTATTTTAATATTTCCATTGTAATTCAATAGCTGAAGTGTTGCCGTTGTAATTCGACTATGAGTGATTATATAATACTTGAGTATTTGCGTTGAGAATTCGGGTTTGTTACAAAAAATCTTTCTCATCTGTGGCAAGTGTGGAAGAGTCTAGAGTCGCGAAATGGATTTTAGTCAACACATTGTGTTGGTGTTTATGCATTTTAATATTAAAATTAAAATATTAAGTGCATATGTTTGTGGGTATGAGTTGACAAGAATGTGGTCATTATTGTGGTGTAACTCTTGTAACCACTATTGTCATGATCTACCACTAATTCCACCCATTATTCTACCTCATTATACATTACAATGTAACCTTTAGGCCATTCATTTACCTACATTATTATCCACATTATTCTTATTCAATACAAAGAAGAATTCCTCCCCTATAAATAGTGGTGTTTCTTCCTTTGTGAAGGGTGTGTCAAAAAAGATGAGAAGTGCGGAAAAATATTGTAGAGTGTACTGAGGTAAGTGTAGTGAAAGAGAGAGTTGAGACATAGAAAATATTCTAAGTCTTCAACTATATTCACTATACAAAAGAGAATATTCGTATGTTGAAGGAAGGTGTTCTTTTGTGGAGCTTTGAACTCTTCAACTTATCTGGAGTTGCTTGAGTTGTACGATGTTGTTGGGCTGTTGTATTCTGGAGGGGACAAGTCAAGAGATATACTGCTGGATCGATGTAGATTATACCGCAATGGGCTTGAATCTCCTTAAAGAGAGCGAGATATCTGTGCCTTAGCCTAAAGATTTATTTATTCATTTTTGTTCATTTTATTTCAACTGTAATTTGTTATATTTGTGGTATATTACACCATCAATTTTAAGAAGATACATGTTTTTGTTGCAGTTTGAAAAAGTGTGGATATCAAGATAGAGATCTCAACATAATTTGGCTCAAACGTCGCTCTCTTCAAGAGATGGAAGAGAAGAGGTGTAAGGGTAAAGTATTTTTCTACTTGCTCAATTTAAGCGGAGAAAAGGTAAAAAGAAAAAAAATGATTACCTAATATTTTTCTGAATAAAGTGATACTACTTTTCATGGAAAAAATGTATTTAAATTCTTAAAATAGTGGGGGTTCATGAAATGAGGAAAAAGTCATTGTAGAAAAAAATGATTTTTGCATCTTTGAGAAATGCTCAAAAAAGAGTATTACAAATGCATATATTGATTGTGGAATAAATCACATGTTGTTTGGCTCTAACGAGATTATTTTTTGGCTCTAACATGAGAGTTATAAATAAATTATGAAAACCATGTTGAGTAGTCATTTAACATGAAATGTTTTGGTGAGATAAATTTCATTCTTGGAATGAAAAAATAACAAAAAACATGTGATAGAAATTTTCCTTGTCAAGTCGCATAATATTGAAAATTTGTGAAGTACAATCTTATTGATTGTGTGAGTGTTGCAACTCCTTTTGATTCAATTGTGAAAATGGTGAAACAAAGAAAGAAGGAATTTGCTAGCCTAATAGAAGATATGAGCTAGAAATGTGACTAATTGCACTTTATATGATATTGTGTATAAAATATAGCATGTACAAGCAAATCAAGTAAATTTACTTGGTACAAATTTGGTGACTTGTTTTATGAAAATAAATATTATGCTATACTTAAAAAATTTGTTGGTGCAGATGAAAAAGCTTAGTGCTATTTGTTGAAGATGAGAAAAGCAAATTGTATTGCTTACAAACTCTACTATGGAGGTTGAAGTAAAAAATTAAGTTTCAACTAGTGAAAAAGTGAAATTGTTTTTACTATATCAAACACTTTATTTTTAGAAATTAATTTTTCTAATTTTGATTAATTGTGATAGCACCAATATAATGATTGAATACAAAATCATAATTAAACGGTAATTTCAGACTCATAAGAAGAAACCACAATATTGTGAGATCATATTGATCATTGGTATACCATCAATATTAATTGTGTTAAAATTGTGATAATCTTGCAGATTTATAAACTAAGGCCTTAGCAAGATAAAGAGTCTGAAGCACATCGAGGGGGGTGAAATTGAAGCTAAAAAAATTCTAAGTTATATATGAGGAAACCCAATCTGAGGACTAGAGATCCTATAACCAGGTTCAATTGGAAGAACGAATCATATGATGACTTGTTGTGAAATGCACTATTCTTAATTTTATTCAATCCCTATGATGTGAGTGCATTTATCCTATAATGATTTGTGGAGGTTGAGTTGAGTCTTTGAACTCTTAATGAAGGTCTGTATCTCGTATGAGTGGGATGTCAAATTATAGGAGCATCCTTGACAGATTTCACCTATGTGAGTATGAAAGTAGGTCGCTTTCTATGAGAATGAGTTTGTTCTCAAAAACACTCATGAAACCGGGATAGCACAAGGTCGTAATGAGCTGGCTATTAAAGCTTATGTCAACACCTTGATAATTGTGTGTAAGCAATGATATTTTATTTCCCTTAAGCAGTCATAGTTCAAGTCTGAGACCACTACTGACTCTGGAGTAGAGGTTATTGTTTTACTAAGTGAAGGTTCAATGCAACTCACACCTTCATTATGCACAATAATCTACCTTCAACTAAATTGTGAAACACTCTCTTATTTTAATATTGAAATGAGTGGGGGAATGTTGGTGTTTATGCATTTTAATATTAAAATTAAAATATTAAGTGCATATGTTAGTGGGTATAAGTTGACAAGAATGTGGTCATTATTGTGGTGTAACTCTTGTAACCATTATTGTCATGATCTACCACTAATTCCATCCATTATTCTACCTCATGGTACATTATAACTTATGTAACCTTTAGGCCATTCATTTATCTACATTATTATCCACATTATTCTTATTCAATAAGAAGAAGAACTCCTCCCCTATAAATAGTGGTGTTTCTTCCTTTGTGAAGGGTGTGTCAAAAAAGATGAGAAGTGTGAAAAAATATTGTAGAGTGTACTGAGGTAAGTGTAGTGAAAGAGAGAGTTGAGACAAAGAAAATATTCTAAGTCTTCAACTATATTCACTATACAAAAGAGAATACTTGTATGTTGAAGGAAGGTGTTCTTATGTGGAGCTTTGAACTTTTCAACTTATCCGGAGTTGCTTGAGTTGTACGATGTTGTTGGGCTGTTGTATCCTGAAGAGGACAAGTCAAGAGATATACTGTTGGATCGGTGTAGATTATACCGCAGTGGGCTTGAAACTCCTTAAAGAGAGCGAGATATCCATGCCTCAGCCTAAAGATTTATTTATTCATTTTTGTTCATTTTATTTCAACTGTAATTTGTTATATTTGTGGTATATTACACCAACACATTGAGAAACCTGAGATTAATGGGGTAGTGTTTGATGCACAAGCATGTCTCAACTACTGCATTTATTATATCACTTCTCTCCTACGGAACTTTTTTTGAGAATTACTCCTGAGGAACTTATACTGAACTTACCGACCTTCGTCCAAAACAGTAGGTAAATCACAACGAGACTGATCAAATTAAGAGTCCTCGGTACTTCTGTCAACAGACACTCTTTTAGGAGTTCACATTTAGTTAGACATGGCAGGGGGTGATCTCTAAACCAAATAGGCCAGTGACGGAAACTGGTAGGAAATGTAATGCCAGCTTCGATTACTCTGGTGTGCGATTCTGCTATAGTTAAGCGTTGTTGTTTGATGCCTTACCGCTACAGTCTCAGCTAACTTTTCAGACATCTCCTTACCATATTTCTAAATGATTCAATATTCACCAACTCCCAAGGACCTAACTCTTTCCCCTTGACAGTAAACATATATGAATGTACTATCCTACGGACACTAGACTCTCGACTCTCTTTCCCCTTGACAGTAAACATATATGAATGTACTATCCTACGGACACTAGACTCTCGACTCTTTCTAAGCACGAATCAATTTCTCATGGTCCAGGTTTCAAAACATCAAACACTAACAATGTAGACATCAAAAACACTTCTCATTTTAGACATAGATTAATAACCAGACAAAAGAGTATGCAACCTACAACAATTAGCTAACCTTACGTGAAATATTATTCAAACTGTCAGTTTGAATAACTTAAGAATATCATAATGTGTTACGGCAAACTAATTGATAGGTAAAACAATTCGAGTCGATATAAAGAGTGATAATGTACCTGTCTCCCACAGGCTTGGTAAATATCTGAAGCAGAGTCCCCTGATCATCTCTGTCCACCAAGATTCCCAATTCTTCACACGCCTGGACTTGTTCGTCACTCAGTACATCCCCTGCCCTACTTTTCAAATTCTTATAATAAGTAGGCGGAGGCGAAGGCATGAATTCAAATCCCCCAACTCCACTCCTTTTCCTCATTTCCCTCAAAGTTCTGAATATATCCTCTGTAACCAAAGCTAAATGTTGCACTCCTGCCCCTTCATTATGCTCTAAATAAGTCTGAATTTGACTCTTCCTTTTAGTTCCATATACCGGCTCATTCAACGGAAGCAACACTGTCTCGTCATTGTTTGCCAACACAACCGAGTTCAGCCCGCTCTCAGCAGTTCCAACATCTTCAGCTGTAAACTCCGCGAATTCATGAAACCCCGTAAACGCCTTGATGTAATCCACTACAGGACCCAGCTCTGGCACATTCCCAACGGCGTGGTCCAGCCGGCGAATCCCATAATCCAGTTCCTTGAAGGATGATGTTTCATCCATGGCCTCAAAACCTGTTGGGAATATTGATATATAAATCCAAGTGTTATCATCTCTAAATATTTATGTGTTTAGGTAAGGCAGTTCAAATTAATTTAAACAGGTGCAATTTCTTACCACCACTCATGAAAATAATTATATTTTCACCTTTCGAGCATAATATATAACGTAATAACTTTCTTTAATATTATCAATACACAGTTACATATACTAGTTTGGTTTTAAAAAAAAAATCAAGCATAACGAGTCTTTGTTAAAGCAAAACATAAACAGAAAAGAAAAAAAAGGTAGTCTAACGTACTGGATGGTCATTAATAAAAGTTAAAAATTACATTAGTTCTACATTAAATTCTATTTATGGGACAGACGGAATAACAAATAATTTAAATAAAGTATTTTAAAGGGTTACTAGTAGTTAAAATAAACTGACAATATAAATATTAGTTATATAAAACACACATTATATATAAGTCAAAATAACAAATTAAGACAATAGAGTAGAAAAATTCACTTTTTTTTTTGGAAGTAACAGTAGAATAATACTCCCTAAATTCTTTTTAGGGGTCAACACAGCACACCTATAATTATTGATGCAGTGAGTTTATCTATTTAAAATTATTAATGGATGGATACCAAATATATACACTCAATACATGTTCAGAAACATTAACTTAAATTTAATAAATTGAGGTATAATAAAAAAAAAAAAAAAAATTATCCAAAAAATCAAATTACAAAATACTCCCTATGTCTCAATTTAGGTAACACTTTTCGTTTTTTCGCGAGTTTAAATTTGATCGGAAATTTGCGCATGAAATCTTTAATTTTTTTTAAATGAAATTTATATATTTGTAAACGTATTATAAGTCGCAATAATTGATAATTCAAAATTTTAAAAGATTTATGAAAAATTACTATTAAAGATAAACTTATTTGAATCTTGAAATTCGAAAAGTGTCACATAAAATGAGACGAAAGGAGCACTTAACAATAACTAGAGACGGAACGGAGGGAGTAGAAATGATTAGGGATGTATAGGGTCAGAAAAAGAATAGACGTAAATGACTAAACCTGGTAGGAAAATGAGGCTATCCGCATCTTTAACAAAACTCACAAACCGCAAAACGACGTCGCCATATAGATGAACTTCAGCCACAGCCACATGCTCATCAATGGTTACAGGTTCAAACCGAGGTTTCGCCCCACGGGCGACACTGGCGGAGAACGCCAGGTAAGCATTTTCCACCTCCAAAGCAACAGCACGAACACCGAGCCCATGCTTCGCCGTAAAATCCCGATGAGTAGAGGTTGAAAAACTAGGTATACCTGCCGATGACGGTGCTGAAATTGACGGCGAATAAGGAGCAGTGAAAACAAACTGAAGTTCCCCGGAAACGGAACGGAGGAGATAAGAAGCATGAAGGGAGTTCCCGGTGGAGAGGTCTGATTTTGCTGTAATAGGCATGCCGAGAGACCAAGAGAAACGACGAGATGTATTGGTTGCATCGCCGCACCAGAATTCGATGTGATTGAAGCGTTTAACGGAGAGGAAATCGGAACGGGGATTAGCGCGGATGAAATTGTTGAAGCCAACTAGCTTGAAGGTAGCGCCGGTTGTATCTGTGGTGGTGGAGAGAGTTTCATTGCCCATGCCCATGGTATTTTAGACTTAGCAGTTTTTTTGGGACTCTGACAGAAATTTTATTGTTAAGAGGTGATGTGAAGTGAAACAGAATGGTATTTGAAGCGAAAGGATTTTGAGAGTGGGAATGAAGATAGTCTTGACACGTGTACTGGAATGATTTTATACGTCTCTTCCACTTGTTTTATGTTACATTATCGACACGTGTATAAGATAGTGTTGACACATCTACTTTATTTTCTTCATTTTTCATGTTATAATTTTTTTTATTTTCTCTAAACTATAAACTATAATAAATTAATTTTGATTACATTAAAATCATTATGTATCATATTTATTATATTCATATAAAATAATAAAATTTATTATATATAAACTATAATGAATACATCAAAATCATTCTATCTTACTAAACTTAGGTATCATATTTATTGAATTCATATAAAAAATAATTGCAGTATATATAAAGTACAATGTATGTGTATGATTAATTGTAATAGTTTTTTTTTGTTAAATGATTCATTGTAAGATAAATTCAAGAATTGAATGATTCATTGTAAAATAAATTCATTAGATATAATGTTCATTGTTTCTTAATAATCAAATACTATTTATTCTATCTTTACCAAAAACATCCAATGTATATGATGATAAGAGAATAAACTATATAAGCAACACATAATTGAAACCATATCAAAAAATAACTTCTCATTTAAAAGGTTTCACAAAATCAACAATGACATATCAAATACATAAAACATTATGTGAGTACAAAAGAGATCAATCCACATGCACTCAAAAAGATTTGTTGTTCACTAAATTGTCTTAGATATAATTATACTTTTAAAAAATTAATAATTTATAATATTAATGCGACTATATATATATATTATCGAAATGAGTGATTTTTTTCATTAGCTGAAGTTGGGACTGGAGAAAAATATTATCTTAAAAAGATTATTAATTTAGTGAGGTTTTACTGTAATAATAATATTTTCTCTATTCTATATTAACTGAATTTGTAAGGTTGTGCATATTTATTTTAAAAAAAATATTCAAGGACATAATTTAAACTGTATTTTTCATTTTATTTTTTGTGAAATCATAAATATACCTTTGTAATTCGTACAATTTATCTTCTAGAGAATATAAAATTTCATTAAAGGAAAAGACAAATATGAAAAAAATTCAAATATCCATCTTGAATTTTGAACAATGAACCCCTCCCCACCCCACCCCACCCCCCAAAAAAATCACTTAATATGGAATAGAGGGAATATTCATTATTCCCTTTGTCTCAATTTATATGACTCACTTTCATTTCTAATCAATTCCAGAAAGAATGACACATTATTATATTTAGTAAAAACTTAACTTTAAAATACTTATTTTATCTGTAGAAACTCAGAGAGATTTGGGAATTTTCTGATGATTGAATATACAAGTAAGTTCATACAATGAGGATCAGACCTCTATTTATACATCTGGCAGTAACTACCTTCTAATATCTTCTAACTACTTCTCTAACAGTATTAACAAACTGTATTAGCTAGAACTAACTAATTATATTCTTATCACACTTAATTAGTTATTTAACTAACTTCCTCCACACTATATTCAATATTCCCCCTCAAGCTAGATGTATTGAAAACATTCAATACACCTAGTTTGGCTAACAAAAAGTCATGTTGAGACCTCCCTAATGCCTTTGTCAACAAATCAGCCTGCTGCTCCTTAGTGTTGATATAACTTGTCTTTATTAATCCTTGCTGCATTCTTTCTCGTATGAAATGGCAATCGATCTCAATATATTTTGTCCTTTCATGAAACACAAGATTTGCTGCTTTTAGCATGGCAGCTTTGCTGTCACAATGTATGGTAGTTGGCTCATGTACGTTCATCCTCAGTTCCTTGAACATATTTTTTACCCAAACTATCTCAGGTGTTAATGCAGCCAGACTCCTATATTCTGCTTCTGCAGAACTCCTGGAGACTGTATTCTGTTTCTTGGATTTCCATGCTATTAAATACTTTCCATACTTCAGTTAATAACCAGTCACTGATCTCCTACTATTAGGACATTCAGCCCAATCTGCATCACAGAATACAGTAAGTTGTGCTTGTTTATCAGAACTAATGTACCTGACTACCTTTAATGCTGCATTCCAATGAGATATTGTTGGCTTTTGGATGAATTGACTTAACACTGAACAGAAAAGGCAATATCAGGCTTGGTATTTGTAAGATATAGTAACTTTCCAATTAATCTTTGATATCTATTCACATCAGTGAATAACTCATCAATGGCATCTTGTGTAAAGTCAGCATTTGTCAGTTTCATGTTACATTCCAAAGGGATTGATGATGGTCTACCTCCTGACAGTCCAGCCTATGATATTAACTCCAGTGCATATTTCCTCTGGTTCATGACAATTCCTTGCTCTGATCTACAGAATTCGATTCCTAGAAAATACCTCAACTCTCCCAAATCCTTGATTTTAAAATGATGGTGCAAGACCTGTTTGGTCTCTTGTATCAGTGTGGAATCATTTCCTGTAATCAACCGGTCATCAACATACACTAATATTATTACTAGTGCTGACCCCTTCCTATTTGTGAACAAAGAGTAGTCTAAATGACTTTGTGTATATCCTGATGTCAACAAAGCATCTGTAAGTTTTGCATTCCACTGCCTGGATGCTTGTTTAAGACCATATAATGATTTCATAAGTCTACAAACCTTATTTTTCCCCTGACTTGTGAAACCTTTGGGCAACTCCATATATACTTCTTCAAATAAATCTCCTTGCAAGTATGCATTGAAAACATCCACATGAAATATTTGCCATTTTTCAACTGCTGCAACGGCAATGATGGATCTTACTGTGACCATTTTCACAACTGGTGAAAATGTCTCTTGATAATCATTTCCCTCAGTCTGACTGTACCCCTTAGCCACAAGTCTACCTTTGAACCTATCAACCTCTCCATTGGCCTTATACTTGATTTTGAACACCCACTTACACCCTATTACTTTCTTTCCTGGAGGCAAACTCATAACCTTCCAAGTACCATTACTTTCTAGTGCTGCAATTTCCTATTTCATTGTTTCTATCCATCTCTGATCTTGTACAGCCTCCTCATAAGTACTAGGTTCAGTTTCTGCAGACATTTCACTCAGATATGCTTGATAAGAGGTGGAGAGATGATCATAAGACATGTAGGTTGAAATAGGGTGCACTGAATTAGTCACATGAGTGACATAGTCCTTCATCCACACTGGTGGATGGACTGTTCTTTTGGAGGAATTTCTGGGCACATCATCAGGAGGATCAATATGCACTGTCTGATCATGACCAGCAATAATATCTTGGCCCATGTCATGTATTATCTCACTACCACACCTTCTTCAGCTGGAATATCAATATCTAGGCTCTCATCATTAACTGGTATTGTGACCATTGTAGCATCAGAATCAATAAAGGACTGTGCAGGAAAAACTAGTACATGATGATCCTTCAGTTGACTGAATGAAAATATATGCTCTTTGAATACAGCATCGCTGCTCACCACAAATTTCTTCAAATTCAAGTTATACAGGACATATCCCTTCTGAGTTAATGAGTAGCCCATCATAACACATGCACCAGCTCTTGAAGAAAATTTATCATCCTTCACTGACTTAGTTGCATAGCATAAACAACCAATGGTCCTTAAATGATCTAGGTGTGGTGTGGTTTTGTGGAAGACCTCATAAGCTGAATGTCGCTGCAGTACACTAGTGGGCTTCCTGTTGATTAAATACACAACTGCTAATACACATTCACCCCAGAATTCAATAGGAATAGATTCCTGAAACCTAAGAGCTCTAGCCACCTCAAGTATGTGTCTGTGCTTCCACTCCACAACTCCATTTTGTTGTGGAGTGTGTGGACAACTACTCTCATGGATAATTCCCAAAGATGAAAACAATGCATTACATTCTTTGTTAAAAAACTCAATACCATTGTCTGATCTCACTCTTTTAACCTGCTTGCTGAATTGAGTTTTCACTAGAGCAAAAAATGATTTCAAGACAACAAGAACATCACTTTTGAATTTCAGTAAAAACAACCAAACCATCCTTGAATTATCATCTACAACAGTTAGAAAAAATCTAAAACCATTATGAGTAGGAGATCTATAAGGTCCCCATACATCAAGATGAATTAGATCAAAGACAACACTTGTTCTAGATACACTTATGGGAAATGGAAGCCTGGTCTGCTTAGCTAAAGGACATATTGGACAATTATCACATACATCATTAGTAGCATCTTTATAAAGTTCCTTTAAAACTCTGAATGAAGGATGACCCATCCTGTAATACCATCTCAATGACTGTGAGTCTACCTTGGTCAGTAAGTACTTGTTATTAGCAGTATGAGTAGTATCAATTGCCTTTGTCTGAGGGGAACATCTAGGAAAGTAATGCAACCCTTCAAACTCCTTACCAATCCCATTCACCTCTCCATTGAAGATGTCCTGAAAAATACAGAACTCAGGAAAGAAATGGACAGAGCACTTCAATTGTCTTGTCAACTGGGATACTGATAGTCTGTTATGCTTAAATTCAGGAACAACCAAATCATTTTTTAATACACCACCAGCAGGTATCATGCAACTACCTGAGTGAGTAACCAGTGTAGTTTGACCATTAGGCAAATGAACTTTCCTTCCTGTGTTTTTGTTATGATCACTAATATTATCCAAGTTTTCAGGCTTAGGAGTCCTATGACATGTTGCCCCTGAGTCTATAATCCAATGACCTTTCTTGCTAGACATTTCATACTTATTATTAACATTCATAACATCATCATAACTTTCCCTTCTGTGAGAAACTAAGAGAGCATTAAGATCACTGAAATTACCTGCCATGTTGGTCATATCTTCAGTTTTCTCTTCTTCATTCAGGAACCTCAATATTTTTTTATACTGATCTGGAGTATATGTTGACTTCATAGCAAGTGCCTTCAGATTTGTTCTAACAGAACTGAAATCATGTGATCCTTGTGCATCAGCTTTGTGTCCTTCATCAACTATCCCAAAAGCATCCTCATTGCATTTATCAACTTGCACATTATTTGCTAGACCCTTTCCTTTGTTCAAATTCATTCCCCTTGTTGCATTGGAGGATCTATAACCACCAGCATGATCAGACTTCTTTTTAAATTTCCATTCCTCAGGATATCCCACAAGTTTGTAGCAGATGTTCTTAGTGTGTCCATGCAACTTGAAATGGTCACAAAAAAAATTCCAGTTCACTTTCTTCTTGCCATTATAGCTTCCTCTTCCAGCATACTCACCTCTATCTCCATCACCCTGACCTGTATTCTTATATCCATAATTCATCTTGCCTGCATACAGTGCTGTGGCCTCAGTTATGTCTCCTCCTGTGTGCATTCCTGATGTAATTCTCTGACTCTCATCTGAAACTATCATCGCATATGCTTTGCCAACATTAGCCAAAGGGTTCATCATTAAGATCTGACTTCTCGCAGGGCCATACAACTCATTTAACCCCATTATGAAAGCAAATAGTCGGAAATAATACATGTGATCTATATAGATTCTAGATCTATCACAGTTGCTTGAAGGAAGGGGCACAAGGGCATCAAATTCATCCCAAAGCAGCCTTAACTTGGTAAAATAAGCTAATGTGAATCCATAGGTAAGAAATACCTTTCACAATCATGATCATAATAACTTGTGAGAAAAACTTTCACAATAACATTTATACCTTCCTTTCAAAGCATCCCCAATTCACTTACAACGATTTCATAAAAACATGCATATCTTCATATAATAATTCATAGGTTCATGAGATCATCATATATTCATAGTTGAAAATCTTAACTTAGGCATGGGTCAGTATAATTTCAACTAAATATCATGTATTAATATTGAATCATGCATTAGAAGACTTAATTTACGATAATCAATCAAAATTGGATGAAACCACAAAGATTGAATTGAAACCCTAACTTAGTCAATTGAAATTGAATTGATAAATTGGAAACCTTGGGACCCTATGGAAGAATGAATTTCATGGGTCATACCTTGCTATTCAAAGCCCAAGAAAGACGGTGAATTGAATACTTGAATGGAACCTAGCTTTTCTTCTTCTTCCTTAGGTTGAGAGAATTTGGGGAGGATGAACTTGGTTAGACTTAGGAAAATAGGAGAATGGGGTTGAAATGAGTAGTTTTAGGTCCTAGAAACATTATAAAGGGCTTAGGATAGAAGACAAATTGACATGGTTTTTATTTAAAACAATATGGGAAAAGACTCAAAATCCCTTTAAAATAACTGTCAGACTCGACCTACGGACCGTAGAATATTCTACGATCCGTATTGGTTAACCGTAGACCATGTACTGGACCATAAAATCACCTATCTTTTGACGGAACACTTCTACAGCTTGTTGGTCTTCCTACGGTCCATAGAAATCAACCTTAACCCTCAAAATTTCACTAAGTCTGGGACTTAACTACGAGACCTATCTACGACTCATACAAAGAATGACGGGCTGTCCTGGTGAACCGTAAAAGAGGTACTAGACTTAATTTTTTGAAATTTATTTTCCCACTTCCTACGTTTGCCATATATGGCCTGTAGAAGATTCTGCGGTCCATAGATGGGACTCGTAGACACAACCTGCAACCCAGAACTTATTTTCTTTCTTTTCCCAAATTCCGAGGTGTTAGAATATCTCTCTCTTGGGAACATTCGTCCTCGAATGGAACTCAAGACAACACAAGAAGGGTAGGGAAAATATACCTAACATCCCAACATAAATGCAACTTCATCAAAAGTACTTAATCAAAGGAGGAACATCAATTCCAAGTTTACAGATATTCAAAACATCATCTCATAAGGTATACATGCAATTCATATTCAATGCACATAATCATCAAGCAATCAATGAAGCAGAATCAAATCTCAAAAGCAAGTTTTCATGAGTATGCATGCATGAGGAAACATGAGAAGGACTAAGACATGATAATGGATCGTAAGGAACTAAATACCTCAAGCTAGAGTAAGGTCGGAGGTAAAGAGATGGGTATAACGGGACATCATATCGGCCTCGGCCTCCCATGTAGCATCGTCAACCCTTTGATTCCTCCATAAGACCTTCACAGACGCAACTTATTAACTTATCGGTCTAAAATCTCAACTGGTACTTCTTCATAAGAAAGGTTCTCATTTATACCAAGACTCTCTAATGGTACAATGGATGTCGGATGACCAACACATTTTTTCAACAATGAGATATTAATACGAAGAAAAAAGTGTTTATAGTCGTAACGATATAAACAAGAATACTCATCCGAGCCGCAGGAACATGTACATACGAAATACGAGAATTTCCACCTTGTACAAGATCTAGTGGTGCTACCCGAAGACTTAAATAAATAGCCAAAAACTGGATGTACCGATGCTAATTCATTAGGCAAATCAAGCTTATAAGCAACTCTACCAATACGCCTCAAAATCTAATATGAGCCCACATAATGGGGACTAAGCTTTCCTTTCTTACCAAACCTTACGACACCCTTCATAGGTGAAATTTTCAAGTAAACCCAATCATCAACATCAAATTCGAAATCTCTTCTTCTAACATCGGCATAGGACTTTTTTTTTACTTTGAGCCATTTTCAACCTTTCTCTAATAAGTCGAACCTTCTCCATAACCTCATGTACCAACTTAGGACTTATCAAGGCAATCTCACCAACTTCAAACCAATCTATAGGAGATCTATATCTCCTACCATAAAGAGCCTAAAATGAGCCATACCAATACTTGAATGATAGTTATTATTATAAGCAAATTCAATCAAAGGCAAATGATCATCCCAATTACCCTTGAAGTCAATCACACAACCCCTCAGCTTATCTTCCAAAGTTTGGATAGTACGCTCTGCTTGCCCATCGGTTTGAGGATGAAAGGTCGTACTAAGCTTAACACGAGTATCAAGGCCCTTTTGGAAAGATTCCCAAAATTGAGAAGTAAACTGGGTACCACAATTAGAAATAATTGATAGGGGCACTCCATGCAACCTAACCATCTCCCTTAGATACAACTTAGCATAGTCCTCCTCCGAATAAGAAACCTTGACGGAAAGGAAATGAGTCAATTTTGTCATACGATTCACAATAATCCAAATCGAGTCGTGCTGTCGCCGGGTGCGGGGTAAACCAACACTGAAGTCCATATTCAATTCTTCCAACTTCCAAGTAGGAATAATAATATATTGGGATAAACCTCCCGGCTTTTGGTGCTCAACTTTCACTTGTTGAATATTAGGAAACTTAGCCATAAATTCCGCAATATCCTTCTTCATCCCATTCCACCAATAGACCTCCCGCAAGTCACGGTACATCTTGGTCGCTCCCGGGTGAATGAAATATCAAGAACTATGGGCTTCTGATAAAGTATTCTTCCTCAAATCATCGACGTTGGGAACACACAAACAATCTTGATATCGAAGCACAACATCTCCCCCTTGGGAGAAAGCCTCAACGGACTTTTTAAGCACCGCTTCGTTCAACTCAATCATAATCGGGTCAAGACCTTGCTTTGCTTTCACATCTGACACAAAAGACCATTCTGAACCATTATGAACTATAACACCACCTTTAGTGGAATCAACCAGCCGAACACCCAATCGGACTAATCTATGAACATCACGAACCAACTCCTTCTTATCTTCTTCAACATGAACAACACTACCCATTGATAGTCGACTAAGAGCATCTGTCACCACATTCGCCTTATCGGGGTGATAGAGAACACTCATGTCGTAATCCTTTAGAAACTCAAATCACCTCATTTGGCGAAGATTTAGATCCTTTTGCTTGAACACATATTGCAAACTCTTGTGGTCGGTAAAGACATCAACACGGACACCATATTAGTAATGCCTCCATATCTTTAAGGCAAACACAACCGCCGCTAGTTCCAAATCATGGGTAGGATAGTTCTTTTCATGAATATTAAGTTGCCTTGAAGCATAAGCAATAACCTTCCCATTTTGCATAAGAACATACCCTAATTTAATTCTCGAGGCATCACAATAAAAAACAAACCCATCAGATCCTTCTGGTAGAGTCAACACCGGAGCAGAGGTAAGCCTATCTTTCAATTCTTGGAAACTCTTCTCACATGCTTCTGAACATAAGAACTTAACTTTATTTTGGGTCAATGCCATCAATGGAGAGGCCATAGATGAAAACCCTTCCACAAACCTTCTATAATAACCGGCTAAACCCAAGAAACTTCGAATATCCGTAGGGGATAGAAGTCTAGGCTAACTCTTAATTGCATCCGTCTTCTTGGGATCTACCTCAATGCCCTTACCGGAAAAAAATGTGACCAAGAAAAGCCACGGATCTCAACCAAAACTCGCATTTACCAAACTTTGCAAAAAGTTGTTGGTCCTTGAGGACTTGCAACACAATCCTCAAATGATCGGTGTGCTCATCCTCACTCCTTGAATAAGTCAAGATGTCATCGATAAATACAATCACAAACATGTCAAGATATTGTATAAACACTCTATTCATCAAGTCCATGAATGCGGTCGGAGCATTAGTCAAACCAAACAACATTACCAAAAACTCATAATGACCATACCGATTTTGAAAAGCCATCATCGGAGTGTCACCTCCTTCACCCTCAATTAGTGATAATCCAACCGGAGGTCGATCTTAGTGAAGTAACATGCTCCTTGGAGTTGGTCAAACAAATCATCTATCCTTGGAAAATGATATTTATTCTTAATGGTGACCTTTTTCAATTACTGGTAGTCGATACTGATTAACGTTTCAAGCACACCTCATCCAATTCTAGGTGCAAACGATCGTTAAGCAATATAAAACCCAACGAAGAGTTGGGGTCGAACCCACAGGGAGCGGTACATGTTCAAATTCAATTAAGAAGTACAAATGTGATCTAACTAGATATAGGAATAGAAATTATCGAAAAAGACATGAAACAAATCAAAGGGGTGACATTAACTATCAGATGGGGGTTTTGGTTTGCAATTATCAACTACAATGCAGTCATAAACAATTTGAAATAAAAATAGGAGAGGAATTCTCGGGATGTGATTGATTATAGGTAAATTTCGATATATGGGTAATTGAAACTACTAGTAAATAGCTAAATATCAATGGGTAGGCTAGACTATAATTGAAATAGCTTTCTCTCGAACAACTATTCCGCTTCAAGTGATTTCTCTCGAACATCAACAAGCATAGCAATTAAGAACAGCCCACAACCTTAATACATCTTCTCTCTCGAGCAAGATGGGTATGATTGGGTTTAGGATTCACTCTCTCGAGCTGAACCCAAATCAACCCACTACATACAAACCATTAATCAAAATCTTTGGTTCTAAAACCTCTTTCTCGAGCAAGCTAAGAACACAAAATAAGAACTGCATTTGCAACTACAATTCATAAATTAACCCTCAGCTAATGATTAAACCCACTTCAATATAGCATTTAAACTAGTAATTGACAATACCCAT